>PVJH01025481.1:0-31460 GCA_004026705.1 Nesogale talazaci
TTCAAATCAGCAGCAGCTCCAAGGGAGAAACACAGGGCTTTCTACTCCCACAGAGTCGCGGTTTCGCACACTCAAGGAGCAGTTCTGCTTAACTCTGCCGGTTGCTGCGCCTCAGCGCTGACTTGGTGGCAGTGACTTCAGATCCCATCATGGTCTCTCTCATTTGGACAATAAGTCGTTGTCTCCTCGCTGTTCTGTGTAAGACTTAACAAATGCTCTCCTCAAATTAAATTTTAAAAGGAAGAGGAATCATAGTGTCCCAACCCATAGGGGGACGTCTTCCCTGTCCAATAGCAGGCCTGAGTCAGAATAGTAGGCTCTGTGAGTTTGGTTTGGGGGTTATGGTTTATGTTTCTGATGAAGAGGTTCTGCTTTTTAAAAGATTTCAGATCATTGTTCAGGAGACTATAAGCTGTGTTGAAGGAATATTTATATGATTACTAAATATGAGGGACCTCGAAAAAGTTTCTGGAAAAATTCCGTTGTATTTCATTCCATTTTTACATGAAACCTCCTCATGTATTTTTTGTTTTTTGTTTTTTGGGGGCATCACTGCCTCTGGTGGTTGTGGGTACCACCCAGTGCTGCTCCTGAAAGCTGCCGCTGGATTTGAACCGCCAAGCCCGTGGGCCGCAGTCCCCACTCAACCACTTATGCCCCCGGAGCTCAACCCCCCTTATGTATTTTTTTCAATAATTTTATTGGGGGCTCTTACGGCTCTTAAAACATTCAATACATCATTTGTATCAAGCATATTTGTATACATGATGCCATATTCATTTCATATATTTTCTACTTGGGCCCTTGGTTTAAGCTCCTCCTTACCCCTCCCTTTTTTTTTTTTTTTTAATAAATCATTTTACTGGGGGCTCTTACAACTCCCATCACGATCAAGATATACATCAATTGTATGCAGACCACATTTGCACACTTACTGCCATCCTCACTCTCAGAACATCCTTCCTCCTCTTAGGCCCCAGTACCACTTCCCCATGTTTCCCCTCCCTCATGTATTTGGGGGGGGGGGACATCACTGCCCTCTGGTGGGAGTGGGAGGCCTAGCCTTGCTCCTGGAGAGCTGCTGCTGGATTTGAACCTCCAAGCCAGTGGGCCGCAGTCCAGCACTCAACCACTACCACCGGGGCTCAGCCCACCTCCCTTATGTATTTTATGAACAGAAAAACACATGGAAGTTCAACTACCACATTACTTGATCATTTTTGACACTTCTCTCTGCTTCTCTCTCTCTTTTTAAGTTGGGTTTTAATACATATATCACTCTGCATTTCAGTCGTGTCGGGTAGAATTGTACAGTTGCTACCACAGTTTCCAAACAGTCTTTTTCTACCTGGACTCCTTGACATCATCTCCCTTTCACACCCCCGCCACCACTACTCTGCCCCCTGTTCTAGGTACTGTCCCCACAGGTTCATCAGTCCCTGGGTTTCGGGGACCAAAAAACGGATCAGTGCTTCTCTTTTCTAAATGTATTGCACTTATTCTTAAAATTCTTTTTATAATCATAAGAATTCATGTCTCAAAAAATACATACAAAAACATACAAAATATACAAAATACATAATGCATACAAAATACATAATTCAGAAGAAAAGAACTCTTTTGAAAATCCCAGACATGTTATGAAATAAATGAAATGATGCTTATTTACATTTGTGAGAGATTTACCAGGCAGAACCTCCAGATAGTGTCCCACAAATGGGTGACATGTGGACCACGCTGTTTCTGTAAAGTCCTCAGGGGCATTCGGTGAGGCCAAGGAGGGGCCCGTCTCCTAACTCCCTCCAGCTTAGAGTCCGTCTATCCCGTTTGCTAGAGAGCCTGGAAAGCAAAGCTGGAAGCACTGTGATTCCTTATCCTGGAAGTCATAGCATCCAGGGAACACTCTGATTTGATTCAGCTGATCAACATTTCAATTTTTCCTTATTTATAACAAGAATGATGAAATAGCCCTAGTGATGACTACCATTTATTAAATATTTAGCCATGTCCCAGCCATTGAATCCCCAGCACTTGGTCTGCTATCTCATTTAATTTTTGTGCCAGCTGCATGAATCTTAGGTGTTGGTACCTCAGTTGTCTATGTGAAAAAATGAATGTTAAGACATCTGAATCATGATCTGTGTATAATCTAACCAAAGCATGTACTATTGCAGTGTCTGTGTCCATAGCCACTGTGCTCCACTGTGCTGTGCTTTTTTTAATATAGATTTTATTGGGGGCTCTTACAGCTCTTACAACTTTCAATACCTCATTTGTATTAAGCATATGTGTACACATGTTACCACATTCATTTCCAAACACTTTCTACTTGAACCCCCTGCATAAGCTCCTCTTTCCCCCTTTTCTCTAGTTCTTTTTTTTTAATTCGAGCTCCCCATATTTCCTCTCCCCCCTCCTACCCCATGAACCCCTAATAATTTACAAATTGTTATTACTACCTCTTCATATCATACACTGTCCAATGTGTCACCTCACCCCCCCCCCATTGTCCGCACCCCAGAGAGGAGGTCACATGTAGATCCCTGAAATCAGTTCCCCCTTTCTATTCCACCATCCCTACACCTTCCCAGTGTCACCACTCCCCCCCCCCCTAGTCCCAAGGGAACATCTATCCTAAATTCCCCATGTTTCCGACTCCAGTGTACATCCCCTGGTCTAGCTGAATATCTGGTAGAATTGGGATCATGATAGTAGGTGGGAGGAAGCAGAGGAAAGTTGCACATTTCATTGGTACTACACTGTACCTTGACTGGCTCATGTGCTGTGCTTTTGAACCAAGACCAACATACCCATGGACACAGTGGATCCTGATTCCTATCGACCCCCATATAAGGTTTTCAAAGCCATGAATTTTGATTGTTGTTGTTCTTCTGAACATTGAATAGACACTTAATGACATTATAGGAATTATTGCACAGTATTTTGAGGGTGATAAGAGCTGAGATGATCTGATCTTTGATACATTTTGAACCATTCACAGACCACATGAAAAGATGTCGTGATGTATTTCTATCACAGAAGGGTCTGGAATAGACCATGGGTTGCTGGAGGTCGGCGCTGCCTACCATCCTCTGTTCTTCGTACTACTGAGGGCTGGTGTGTGTGCTTCAAGTTCGTCCCCATTTAAAATCCAAAAAGGAGAGTTGGCAGGGTCTGACTCCGGCCCTCTTCCAGGAGGCTCAACCTAAATCTTCTTGGCTCCTCCCATAATTCGGAGAGTATTCATATTGTCCTGTTCTCCACCCAAAAAGGGAGGCTCCAGAAGCGGTCCAGGTTGGGGAAACGCTGGGGTGGAGGCCTCGCGGTGGCCTCGCGCGCCTTAGTCCCTCAGCGATTTCCCATCCTTGAGCATGCGGCGGAGGATGCCCGGGACGCCGAGCTCAGACGCCGGGTCCAGCCGTGCTTGTGTTTGCGCTTGATATTGCCCGACTGATACTCATTCCCGGGCGCCTGGGCTGACAGCAGAGTCGGGGTGGGTGGGGGGCAGGCATCCGGGGGCCTCAGCCATGACCGAGGCTGGAGCAGTTTGCCCCTCGGCAGTGCCATGGACCCGGCAGCGAGGTGGCACAGGGGCCCCAAAGACCTGGTCACAGCCGCCATGTCCAGCGGCAGGTCACGCCGTCCAAAGCAACACACTGGTGGACGGGACTGGGGAAAGAGGGAGCTGGAGGCAGACTAGCAGAATCCACATGGCTCCCTCGGGCATTGCAGCCCCTAGTTACTGTCTTCCAAGCACCAGGAAAAGGCCCAGTTAGCTGGTTGCTCCAGAACGTTCCTTAGACCAGGGAACAGGAATCTTATTATCCCTTTGAGAAAAACACATGCCTGATGGACTTGGGCTTAACTTGTCTCTGGGGCTTCTAAAACTTTTCTCGTTAGCCACGCGCTTTTGCCTGAACAATTTGCAACACAGATAAGCACTGCCAGAACCCCCCTCCGATTCCTTACGCACGTGGTCTTGAATTAACTTTGGGGCCTTGCACATTAGAAACATTTTACTGTTGCCAATTTTTATAGCCCCTCCCCTTCCATTGCACCTGCAGTTTAAGCTGCAGGCGGAGGCATTAGCCGACCCACCAAGGCAGGCTTGCTGCCGCTGTAGACAATCTCCTGGTCGCTCAGATCCTCTGGGTTCATGTCCACACAGCCTCTCTAGGCAAGTATGGGGTGCTCTCCTCAGAATTTTGCAGGACCTGTGTTCCAGGATCAAGCTCTGATGGTACCAGGTTTCAAGCGTGGCGGTAAAGGCCAAGGTTTGAACCGACCAGCCACTCCACAGGAGGAAGACGTGGCAGGCAGGGGTGGGGACAGTTCTACTCTGTCACACAGGGTCACTAGGGCTCGGAATGGACTCCATAGAACAGATTTTGGTTTTAGCATATTTGTCTCCCACCCAAAGCTTATGGTTTCTCCTCAGGGGCACTCCCGATTCTCCCATCATCTGCTCGTCTTCCACCCCTGGAGCTCTGGCAACAGGAGCCGCTGTAGACGGTAGTCTGCGGGCATGATTCAAAGAATTCTAGGATCCCACCATCCCGGGAAAGACTGTCTAGCCCGAGATTACTAAGAAATCACCAGGCTGGTGAATGTTTCCACTGTGTGCAGGTGCAACTATTCAAAATTAATAAGAGGGAACACAGAACTTTGAATGAAGATTATGAGGTTGTTGGGTTTTTTTAACTCGAGCAGACCGCCCTTATTTTAAAGTTTGGGATTTGGTTTCTGTAGGGTGACTCTCATCCCAGGCCCATTGCCTCGGTGCTGCTCATTTGATGTGTTGCAGAGGGTTGGGAGAGATGCCGTGCGGGGTTGCTTAATGGTGTCGTTCTCCGTCTGTTAGGTCTCTCTGCAACGCCATCCACGTTTACAACCTCACCTGCAACCGCTGCTCAGAAAACTGCACCGATGTTCTGTTTAGTAACAAGATTACCTTCTTAATGGACCTCCTGATGCACCAGTTGACGGTAGGTACTGTGATTGCTTCTGAGCGGTGAAGATTCGAGGAATGGTCCCTGCAGAGGAAAACTCAGAGCACTCCACTTCTTTACCCTCTACATGAAAAGCAATGGAGACATTGAGGAGAGTAACATCCTCCCTGGCAAAGGTACCCCTGGATACTTGGGAATTTTTATATTGGAGTCTCCTAAATTCCAATATGGGATGGATAATAAGCTTGTAACACTTGCCAAGACAACGAGTTAGCACCATGAGACTGGGGCTTTGCAATCATTGGGATGCAGCGCCCAACCTCTGCCTGCCACAGGAATGAGTTCTGAGAAGGGAAAACATTGTTGCCAATTTCAGCTAAGAAGGCTGGGTTTCAAAAGGACTTTTCGATGGGGTTGGGGCAGGGCCGGTGGTATTTTAAGTGAGAAACTCCTCTGTCAGAAAGGGACAAACCCATTATACTTTTCAAATGGAAACAAGCAGCCGATTGGAGCCTTACATTTTACTTCCATTCACAGATGTTGGGAGAGGTAAGCTTAGTATAATATCCAGCAGTTTAGGTCTGTGGAGAGGAGCCCGCAGAACAGAGCCAGAAGTTTCCTGGGGATGTTTCTGAGCCCCTGAGGCCCTGGTGCAAAATTGCTCTCTGCCTGCAAGTTTACAGCACAGGAGATTTCATTCTTCAGGACCTATTTCCTTTTATTTGGCACCGCGTTCTAATGGCTGCCCCCCAATGGGAGCCTCGCACTCTCTGCCCTCCTCCGGCTGGTTCATGCTGCGTGTGCTGCAGGCCTGACCTCAGGCATGTGGTTTCTTGTCCCGACCCTCTTCTCCAGCCCAGGTTAAGTCATCCTTTTATGAGCTTCTCAGCTTAGGCCTTTCATAGATTTGATCACTTAGAATTATGATCAACTGTTGTCCATTTCCTCAAGACCAAATCCAAACCCACTGCCATTGGGTTAGGGCTTGGTAAATCTTTACAGGAGCAGACAAGCTCATCTTGCTCCAGCCAGCTCCGCACCAGTGGTAAAATTGAGGCAGCCACAAGCTCACTTTTTCACTGACTGCTTCCAAGATCCCACCATGGGGCCTGGCGCTTAACCTATTCACTAAGCCCTCGATTGAATGTGTGCGTAAATAAAGACACCCTAGCACATCCCCAGCTAAAAACCAGACAGGGAATTCTGGAGTCCTCCTCGACTGGCCCGCCGACAGCGAGAGAAGGCAGTCGTGAGGGAGAAGGACGCCCAACACACAAGAGCAACGGCTATTAATCGTGATGACATCGAGTCTTCAGTAGAAGGCTCAGTTTATGTGTTTGTATCCACAAAAGTAGGCTTTAAAATATGAGTGAGACATCGTAGCCAAAGGAAACATGTATATACTGGTGTGTGTGTTTGTATGCATGTGGGTGTATAGTATATACTCATGTATAAGTCGAGTTTTTCAGCACAGTTTTTTATGCAGTTTTGGTGGTAAAATTAGATGCCTCAGCTGATATTTGGGTCAGCTTATACTTGCGTATATACGGTATATCAGAAATAGTTGAAGAACTGGTCAAGAAGAAAAGACTTAGCACTTTGGGGGGAAGGCGTGAATAGCCTAGATCCTAGACGTTTTAATATACTTTATCTCATTTAATTTTCAAAACAACTTCGTTAAGTCAATATTCTTATTATTCCAGTTTTAGAAGTGAGGGCCCTCGAGAGCCCCTCCTTCTCCCAGGAAAGTTAGCTTGCTCCTGGCCACATAAATAATAAGTCACAACCAAGAGTCAAACCTAAGACCATCAAGCCCGAGTTACAGGACAATCTATAAGTGACATGCCTTTCCAAAAGAGCACAGGGAAAGGCCCTCTGTGCTATATCTATAACACGTGCAAGTCTCAATAAGGAACACATCCCCTGCTCGCCCAGCACTCCATGCTCTCCTCAGGGAGAATTGCTCTGGCAAACATGGTTTCGATAGGGGCCGGAAGAAGAGACATGAGTGCCATGGTAGCAGAGGTCAGGGAAAGAGAGGGGTGCGTGGAATGTGAAGGAAGGACCCACAAGACATACAGACGTGAGCTTTCCTGCTGCCGCTCCACTGCTTTCTGTTGAGAGAAACGTGTGTGGACTGAGCCCCGGTGGCGTAGTGGTTGTGCGCGTGACTGCGGCCCACTGGGATGGAGGTTCAATTCCAGATCCACAGTAGCAAAGGCTGGGCCTCCTACTCCCACCACCAGAGGGCAGTGATGCCCCCCAAACAAAACAAAACAAAAAAAAAGAAACATGTGCTACAAAGGAGTCAGGGGAAAAGTGCAAGCACCTTAGGGAGATGCCCTGCCACACGGGGTGCAACAGGGGTTCAGACACAGGGCTGTCTTTGAGGGCGGCTCGGGGCCGGGCAGTATGTCACTCGGTTGTCCACGGAGGTTGCTGGGAGCGGAAACCAGCTCGATGGCCTGGCATCCTCAGAGAAGCAGTTTGTTTACTCTCTCACTTGATAGCAGCCCACTATGTTCCTGTCCTAGACAAGTGTGGCATTTGACCCCAACCTTCCAGAAACCCCCCTGCCTATGAGTGGGAGCATACAGGTGCGTGGGGTAGAGCCCCAATGGCAGCCGGTACAAGGTGCTGGGGAGCATGGAGGAAGGAGTCCAGTGGCTCTGATTGAGATGTCTCAAAGGAGAGATATTAAATGTAGACCTTTGCAACTCAAAATATCTGTGGTGTATTCGGGGCTACCAGGTGCCGGGAGTTTATGTGCTGCTCGATCCTCTCCCAGCTTCCCAGGATGAATCTTGTCTTACTTGTGCCCTCCAGGTCCCTTGACACCCACCCAGTGGGTATCACTACGCTCTGTCTGTATTCCACTTGGTTACTCTCGCTCAGATAGAACTGGGATCCTGCGACACTGTCAAACACTTGCTGACATGAAGAAGCCCTGGTGGCAGAGGGATTACGCACTGCTAGTCCCAAGGTCCGCAGTTTAAAACCACCACTGGCTTCTCAGGAGAAAGGTGGGGCTTCCTACTCCCGTCAAGAGTTAACAGTGTCAGATGGGCCTCGCCTGCCCTGTAGGAGTGTTAGGAGGGAGCCTCGGCTCCATGGCTCCATCGCCATGAGCGGGTTTGGTTTGGTTTGGTGTTTGGTTTCCTTGTACAGTAAGCAGCACTGCCTGGTTTTCCATTCCCTTTGTTCACTGGCTGTCGATTCGGCCAACAGTGTGACTGTGTGGGTGGCCGTGGGATGTGTTTCCAGGTATCTGGGTGGTTTGTTGGAGCAGGCTGGGATGGAGGAGGGAATTGATGCTGGCGACTTTTCAAGTTCTGGAAGTCACTTGAATATGTTTCCACTTTCCTTGCCAAATGAGGTATATTGCTTCCTTTAAGGTGCACATAACTGAAATGTGGACTCCAACCTTGAGAATGACTCTTATTAGCTCCCTCCGAAACAGCCCCTGACCCATGACAGCCACATACACCTCTCTGGGCCATGCCAGGGATTGGTTGCAGAGACAGTGCTTGATAGAAGGAAAGAAAAGATTTGTCAACACGTTTTCTAAGAGGAATAGAGAGAGGCATGAAGGAAAGGAATTCATTTGGTATTGATAAGATACCAGATTATGATGGGGGGGGGGAGAGAAGAGGGAGGGGAAATGTGGGGAGCTGGTACTGGGAGGAAAGGTGTTTTGAGAGTGATGATGGCAACACGTGTGCAAATGTGGTCTGCATACAATTGACATATTTATTGATCGTGATAGGAATTGTATGAGCCCCCAATAAAAAGATTTATTGGAAAGAGGAGCTTATACCAAGGGCTCAAGTAGAAATTATTTGGAAACGAATATGGCAACATGTGTACAAATATGCTTGATACAAATGATGTATTGAATGTTATAAGAGCCGTAAGAGTCCCCAGTAAGATTATTGGAAAAAGAAAAAAAAATGCTGATGGCAACAAATGTGCTTGGCACAGTGGATGTATGGATGATTGTGATAAGAGCTGCCCAAGCTGCCAATGAGGTGATTTTTAAAAAAAGATACCAGATTATGAAGCACCTTAGCTTCCCTGGTTCTTTCGCAGCCCAGGCGATTCGGGAGACTTTTTTCCTCCCGTGCAGCCAGTTGGGCTGTGTTCGAGCATCTTGCCTTTCACTGCAACGACCGCGTGCCAAGCACCACCAATGCCAGGGCTTCAGAGGTGAGGCGGGCATCCTTCCTTCCCTCTAGAAGCCCACAGTTGAGGAAAGCATTTGCACACATCAGTAGTAAAGGCAGACTCAGAGGACGCTGTCATGTTACCAGAGCTCCAGAGTCAGGCCAGCAACCTAGAAGAGTGCTGGCACATACTGGGAGCTGGATAAACATTTGATATGTAAACAGATGAACTCACACTTGAGGCACTGGAGAAGCTTAGGGAAGACATTGCATCTGACTCTGCCTGGAGGATGGGTAGAACTTACGCAAATATAGATAGATGTGTGATTTTTTTTTTTTCCAAAAGCCAAGTTAGCACTCAGCTTCATTTTGGAAAGCATTGCAAATGCACATGACTTGAGCTTTTAAACACTCCATTGCGAAATGGGTGAAGGTTGACAGAGCAGATCGGTTTTTCCAGTCACGAATTCATACACATTTTGTTTCACCTCATTGATTGCAATCTCTGCGATGTAATCTCACTTATTCCACGTCCTCCCTGGGCTTCCTGTTTCCATACCTGGGGTAAATGCTGCCTTTTCATCCCCAGGGGCTGATTACTTGAAGGTGTGTGCATACCTCGTGAGCTTTCTTGTTTCCCTTATTGACGATCATTTGATGGAAATTGAGTCACAGGGGTGAATTCATGTCCAGACCTGACGAGTCACTAAGGGAATAGCACCCACAAGCCTATGGATGATCTTTTATATATATAAATGATGATACGTTTTATTCCATATTTTCCCCCGACTCTGCCGTGGGCCAGCTAGCATGATCTCTTTCAGAGAAATTGGTTGTGACATCCCGGCACCCTCCAGCTCCTCTGGTCTCAGGGGGCGGGATGCATATGTTCTCTGTCTAGTTCATGCATCTTCTGTTTTCGCCACTCTCTGCCCCTGTGGCTGCAGAGAGAGCAATAACTGCACCGTACAGGGTGGCTCATGAGTCTCCAGACCCCGGTCACTACATACCCGCGGCGTTAGAAGATATACACATGGTGCTCCATAAATTAACGTCTCTGCATTGTAGATGCAAAGTAGGAGTTTTAGAACAAGCTCTCTGAAGGATTTCCATGGAGCTCTGGAGAACATGGAGCTAGAGCGGCTTCCTCTAGGAATTATAGCTAACCCCGCTATTTTATCTTCCAAGAAGTAAACACTTTAGATCTCTGTAGAGGCAGCTTTCTTCCTTCGTCTGGTAAGTGTCAAAACATCTTCTCTGTCACTAGATATCTTTCGTGCACAGAATAGTGGATCTTGAGCCCCCATCTATCCCTTTAGAAGACCAGATGTGCACATTGAAAGGCAATAAATATAAAGACCTGATGAGCCCTGGTGGCGCAGTGGTTGTGTCCGGGACTGCGGCCCACAGGGTTGATGGTTGAAATCCAGCAGCAGCTCTCCATAAACATGCCTGGGTTTCCTATTCCCACCAGGGCAGTGATGCAAGAAAAAATAAAAAGACCAGTCAGAACCATACGGAATCTGTGAAGATATAACTTTAAAAATTACAGATTTTGGGGGGGTACCCCCCATATGCATACAGATATACATTGTTCAGCATTCATTGGGGCAACTTTGGAGTCTGTGTGGATGGTCCCATGAAATATTTTGTTTGGGGTTTTTTTGTTTGTCTGTTTCAGATCATTTTATTGGGGTCTCAAATATCACTTATCATGATCCATCCATACATTTATTGTACCAGCACCTTTTTGTGCCTGCTGCCATCATCATTCTCAAACCAGTTGCTTTCCCACCTGAATCCTTGACATCAGCTTTTCATCTTTTCCCCTCCCACCCAAGTGCCCCCTTCCTCACCAACCCTTGATATTTATAAATTATTATTATTTTGTCATATCGTATACTGCCCAACGCCTCCCCTCACCCACTCTTCTGCTGTCCATCCTCCAGATAGGAGGTTATGTGTAGACCCTTGTAACTGACTCCCCTTCTCTACCCCACCTTTCCTCCACTCATCGGGTATCTTCACTCTCACTATTGGTCCCCAGGGATTCATCTGTCCTGGTTCCCTGTATTACCAGTTCCCATCTGTACCATTGTACCTCTTCCAGTCTAGCTGGATTCGTAAGGTAGAATTGAGATCATGATAGTTTTGGGGAGGAAGCCTTGGGCCTCCACTCAAGTACTCCCGCAATGCAAGAACACTTTGTTCTATTCAACTGGTATTTCTTGATGCTCACCTTTAGAACACGATCACTTAAGACAAGTGGGTTCATAAGCAAATGTGAAGAAAGCTGATGGAGTCCAGCTATCAAAAGATATAGCGTCTGGGGTCTTAAAAGCTGGGAGATAAGCAGCCATCCAGCTGAGCAGTAGCCAAACCCACATGGCAAAAGCACACCAGTCAGTGTGGTCATGAGGTGTCAAAAGGATCAGGTCTCAGGCATCAAATGGGGAAAAAATACATCTATCACTGTGTGCTCACATTTCTGAGACAATCACTGAGAACATGAGGGGAGGGGACATGAGCAAGAGTGGCGAAGAAAGCTGGTGTTGCCCGGCTATCAAAAGATACAGCATCTGGGGTCCTAAAGGCTTGAAGATAAACAAGCGGCCATCTAGCTCAGGAGCAACAAAGTCCACTATGGAAGAAGCACACCAGTTTGTGCAGCCACGAGGTGTGGAATGAATAAGGTATCAAGCATCAAAAAACAAAAATCATCTCATTGTGTGCCCATCCTCCTGATACGATCGTGGAAGAAAAATCGGTGCAGAGACAAACACGGAGAAGAAAGCTGATGGTGCCTAACTACCAAATGATAAAGCATCTGGGGTCTTAAAGGCTTGAAAGTAAACAAGTGACCAGCCAGCATAGAGCCAGCAAAGCCCACAGGGACAAAGCACACAGCAGCCTGTGTGATCCGAGGGGTCGAAGGGAGCAGGTATCAAGCACCAAGGAACAAGAATCACCTCCCTACGAATGAGGGGGAGTGCAGGGTGGGGACCCAAGAGCCATTTGTGGGCAATCGGACATCCCCTTACAGAAAGGCCACGGGGAGTCAGGGTGCAGTAAAGTAACAATGAAAGAGCCATAGGTTTTCAAGGTCGGACAGTAACCATCTAGCCAACATACAGATGAGTGCTCTGAAGTATGGAAGGATTATCACACAGTAACGTACTGGCAGATTCATGACCTGGAGTTTGGTCTCCCAAGTCTCTGTCCGGGAGTCCCTTCATATAAACTAAATTGTTGTATGTCTACTTTCCTGAGGTGACAAATAGCACAAAACACTTTCCTGACTTTACTTTCTATATATGTTTGATATTGTCACCTGGGCAAAATGTACTGAAAGAGCATTTAATTAAAAGATTTCTAATTTCTTGATGCTTCCTTGCATTTCAATGGCATTAAATATTTTATTAGCAGCCTTATTTTTAATTCATAGCGACCTGTTCTTCATGAAATATTTAAAGAACACACTTATAAGTTGTGTGTATGTATTTTCTGGAGCCAAGGAGATTGTTAATTGAAAAAGGATGTACAGGCCTTAAATAATTGATATGATATTGTTGGATCAAAGAGGCGGCTGGTGAGCTCTTCAAAAGGTGACAAGGGAGCCCTGGGTACAAAGAAAACCTAAGTGCCACCTGTAGCTGCGAGAGGATTGAGTTGTGTGCAGAGCCGTCCAGGTGGCTCTCGGATTCTCATTGCCGAGCGGAGAGCTGGGACCGCCAGCCTCCACACTCTCCTTTCTGTCTGGAAGAGCCCAGACATGGAGTCGGTAGGTCATTACCAGAGAGCAGAAAACTCTTGGGCACTGTGTAGGTAGCTGCAGCATTCTTCCCAGTGCCAGTTCACCATGTGACACTGTTCAGCCGGTCCAGGCCGGACTACCCTTTCTTTCATCAAGGAGGTGAACTCTCTCTGTGCCCAAAGTGCCGTATGTTAATGTGACACAGAGAGTATCGGAACCGGAGAAGAGGCCTTCAGGGTGCCCCATCAAGTTTGACCCACTTGTTTTATAACTGAAGACAGCAGAACTCAAAAGAGAGGTATGAGGTGGGGATCCTGGCCCAAAGTTGTAAAGGTTGTTGCCAGCAGAACTCAGATTGACACCTCAGCCTGCCGTCCTTGCCACTCCATCCCATGTCACAGTGCTCATTTACTCTGGGGAGAACTCTTACAGCGTCAGCTTCCTTCACAGAGCTCCATTCAAAAATCAATGAACGTTTGAATGAAGGTTGAACAGGAGAGCGGGACAAGAGGAAAGTAAAAAGAAATCGAGGAAAGAACCAGGAGGCAAAAGACATTTATAGAGGCATAAGCTGGCACTGGGAGGAATGTTTATATGTAAATACATTAATATATCACAATAGGGATATAGACCTATGTACATATATTTATAGCTTAAGTATTAAGGGAGCAGATGAATATTGTATCTGTCTACCTGAGTCCTCCATTAATGCAAGAACACTTTGTTCTAATAACCTGGCATTCCGTGATGCTCACCTTCTCAATATAATCGCTGAAGACAAAATGGGAGCATAAGCTAATGTGATGAAGAAAGCTGATGGTGCCTGGCTATTACAAGATATGGCATCTGGAGCCTTAAAGGCTTGAAGTTAATCAAACGGCCATCTAACAGGGATGCAACAATGCCCACATGAAAGAAAAACACCACCAATGTAATCACGAGGTATTGGCAGGATCAGGTATCAGGCATCAGAAGACCCACAACAAACAATCATTTTGATGCAAATGAAGGGGATTAGAATTGAGACCCCCCAAACCATCTGTACATAGACAATTGGACATCACCTCATGGAAGGGTCAAAAGGAAGAGATGAGACAGCCAGGGTGCAGTATAGCACTAATGAAACACACAACATTCCTCTAGTTCTTTAATGCTTCCCCCACCCCTGACATGACCCCACTTTTATGACCACAGTGCTGTCTTACAAGTCTGGCTAGACCACTGCATGTACACTGGTACAGATGAGAGCTCTCTCCACACAGAATCCAGGACCCATAATGAGAGAGTAGCGATACCATGAGGGTAGGGGGGAGAAAGGGGTTGCCGATCACAATGATCAATGTGCACCCATTCCTCCCCAGGGAGATGAACAACAAATATGTGGGTGACAGGAGACAACGGATGGTGTAAAATAGGAAAATAAGAATAATTTATAAATTATTAAGGGTTAATGAGGTTAGAAAGGAGGGGAGAAATGGCGCAAGTAGAATGAAAATGTTTTGGAAATGATGGCAACATGTACAAATGTGTGATACAATTGATGTATGGATTGTCATAAGAGCTGTGAAAGCCCCCGATAAAGTGGTTTATTCAAATTTTTAAAAATGAAATTACCCCCCCAAAAAATTAAATTAAATTAAATTAAATTAAACACCCCTTCACTGCAGTTATATGAAATCAGCATCTCTGTAGCTTGAAGTTTTGCCTGACTACTTGAGGAGAAAATGGACACATCTCCCATGATAAAGGAAGTTTCAGGGCATTGTTTTCCATTACTGGTAGGTAAAGCTAAAAACCACAGGAGTAGAGATGCAGACGACTTGAAGCAACAACGAGCAAACTTGGTTCAGTGCACCTAGACAGAAGTCCGTGTGCAACATTAAAGAATGCACAGTTCTTAATAGAACATTTTACAAGAATCGCCAATGTCTTTCTAGGCCACAAGTTGTTAAGAATTTCAGAATCAATATCATACAGGTGATTTCGTTCCATTGCCTATATGTTGAATTAGCACCCATCAGACCACCCATCCTGCAGATAACAAATGCAATCTCTGAATGGAGTATAAAGATACAAATACCTGAAGATGCTGGAAGACAGTCAAAGACATGTTGATTAGAGATGGCGATGGTCACTCGGATAAAAGGAATGGCATTGGGTAAGATTTCCAGATTTATGGCTTTTAGCCTGATGATGGGTCACAACTGTTGCCACAGGATGTAACAAAATTATTTAGAAAGACATGATCTTTCTGGCCTTAAGAAACCAGAGAGGGCTGAGCCCCGGTGGCGTAGTGGTTGTGCGCGGGACAGTGGCCCACTGGGACGGAGGTTCAATTCCAGCAGTGGGGCTGGGCCTCTTACTCCCACCACCGGACAGCAGTGATGCCCACCCCCCCCAAAAAAAAAAATCAAAAAGCAATTTTAGGGCTGAGCCCCGGTGGCGTAGTGGTTGTGCGCGGGACTGCGGCCCACTGGAATGGAGGTTCGATTCCAGCAGTGGGGCTGGGCCTCCTACTCCCACCACCGGAGAGCAGTGATGCCCCCCCAACAAAACAAAACAAAACAAAAAACAAAATCAAAGAGTAATTGTAGGGCTGAGCCCCGGTGGCGTAGTGGTTGTGCGCGAGACTGCGGCCCACTGGGACAGAGGTTCGATTCCAGCAGTGGGGCTGGGCCTCCCACTCCCACCACCAGAGAGCAGTGATGCCCCCCCCCCAAAAAAAAAAAAGAAACCAGAGAATACAATTCAAGAGAAAGGCTGTCTCCAAAACTACTGCTATTGAGTTGATTTCAACTCATCGCAAACCCATAAGCCAGAGTAGAACTGACTTTTGAGTTTAAGAAACTGTATATCTTTATGGGAGCAGATAGCCCCTTCTTTCCCCCAGAGAGCCACTGGTGGGCTTGAACTCTGCAGTTAGAAGCCTAACATGTAACCCACTGCACCTTAAGAATACTAGCGATTCTAGAACACATCATTGTGCTGATGCAGAATTTGGACATGGATCAAGAGGCAATTGTACTGACAGGACAAGGTCACCTCATGGTTTAAAATCAAGGAAGGTGTGCATCAGAGTTGCAGCCTCTCAGTTTATGTGCTGAACAAATAATCAGAGACAGGATTATATGAAGAATGTGGCACGTGAATTGGAGAAAGGTTTCTTAACAACCTGCAGTATGCAGATGGCACAACCTTCCCTGCTGAAAGTGAAGAGGACGTGAAGCACTTGCTGGTGAAGACACAGGATTGCAGCCTTCAATGCATTATGACTCAACGTAAAGAAGACCAAATCCTTACAAGTGGACCAAGAGGTAACCTCATGATAAGTGGGAGAAAGGTTGGAATTGTCAAGGACTTCATCTTGCTTGGATCTACAATCGAAGTTTACAGAAGTAGCAATCGAGAAACTAAAAGATGCGCTGCATTAGGTAAATTTGCTACACAAGACTTCAAGAGTTTTGAAAAACAAGTATGTTACTTTGAGGACTCAGGTATACCTGACACGAGCCATGGTATTCTCCTTTGCACCAACCATATGCATGTGAAAGTTGGACATTGTGGCAGTTACACAATTTCACGTCAACTTGTTAAATAAAAATAAAGAGGTGGAGACTAGCCTGTCAATCAAGTCACAAGGTAACACCCACCAGGAAGAGTCTGGGAACGTCCTCTTTTTCTCCTAGGAGGATCTCTCTCTCTCTCTCTCTCTCTCTCTCTCTCTCTCTCTTTCCTTCTTCTTTTCTGTGTGTGTGTATGTGTTTCACATTCCTGTTGACAAGTCACATGGAGCCACACTGGATCCACAAGACATTTTACCCACTGGTCTATGATCTCCCTGCATTCAGCATCATTGCATGTGCTGCGTGATTCTAAAGAGGACTCAGTAGGTTAATATCGGGCATATAGGCTAATACGGGACTTATGGACTTGATCTGGACTGGGATGTAATTTCTTTTTGATACCAAGTTCTCTCTTACCTTGTATATGCGTGTCTCAGGATTTATTTCTCTGGTCAACTTGATCTGGCACAGGCATTGAAAAAGGAAGATAGTAGAAGGACTATAACATTTGACTTGTGGTGCTGGAAGAATATTGAAAGTACCCTGGGCTGCTAGAAGGCCAAAACAGCTCTGGAAGAAGCACAAGCAGCATGCTGCTCCTTAGAGGCCTGGGTGTCGAGGGGTCGACTTAGCGACTTTGGACATGTCATCAGGAGCGACCAGCCCCTGGGGAAGGACATCATGTTTGATAAAGTGCCGAGGCTGTGAAGGAGAGGAAGGCCCTTGGCGAGATGGGCTGACACAATGACTGCGACCATGGGCTCAGGCACCGGAACCAGGTGCAGGGCCAGGCAGCGCGTCCTTCTGTTGTGCACGGGCACCCTGTGGGTCAGGGCTGACTTGATGACCCCCCACAGCAACCGCCAAACTTATATCTTTTCTTTGGGGGAGGGGGATCACTGCCCTCTGGTGGGAGTAGGAGGCCCAGCCTGGCTCCTGGAGAGCTGCTGCTGAATTTGAAACGCCAACCCATTGGGCCGCAGTCCCACGCACAACCACTACGCCACCGGGGCTCAGCCCCCTAAACTTAGATCTTTTCATACTTACATTAAATATACATTGAGAACTTTAAAGAATGATTATAGTTACCAAGAGAAAGGATCCTGGGTGCAGTGGTTCCAAGGCAGGCTACCAACTGAAAAAAGCCAGTGGTTCGAGTCCAGCGCCGCTCCATGAGAGAAAAATGTTGTGCGGCGCTTCAGTGGAGATGCAGGCTTGGAAATCTGTGGAGCAGAGTTACTATAGCTTAGAGCAGCAGTTCCCAACCTGTGGGTCACGACCCCTTCACAGGGGTCGCCCCATTCCTAACAGTAGCAAAATGACAGCTCTGAAGTAGCAACAAAAATAATTTTTATGGTTGGAGGCTACTACAACATGAGGAAGTCGGCATGAGGTCACGGCCTGAAGGGAGGTGGAGAACCCCGGTCTTCCAGGGCTACCAAGACTCAGAATGAATTTGGCAGCCATGTGTTTGGTCTGCTGTTTTTATGTGAAAGACTACCTGTCTAGCGGGGAAACCTGGCACCACCACTGTGTAAAGGGCTCCGAGTGGACATTGTCGGTCACGCAATAAATCCAACGCTCCGGCCAGTCTGCCTGACAGACTGCGATGAGAAGGCAACCTCACACCTGTGACACTCCTGCAAAGGTCCTTAGAAGTGGATCACGAAGCAGCATCAGGCCTGCTTCATTGTAGAACGCCCTTCAGAATTATGATCTCTCTAATCTTCAACGTGGTCTGAGAAATCTTCCAGAGGGGAGGAGACTTGACAACCAGACCCAACACGATTCTTACCGGGCCTTTCTGCCCTAGAG
The DNA here is from genome assembly GCA_004026705.1 of Nesogale talazaci. Taxonomy (NCBI): domain Eukaryota; kingdom Metazoa; phylum Chordata; class Mammalia; order Afrosoricida; family Tenrecidae; genus Nesogale; species Nesogale talazaci. The sequence goes on from PVJH01025481.1 coordinate 18,245, forward strand.
GACACTATGGGGACAACGGTCATCTCGCGTCGGGTCTCAGGATCTGGTGGTGTGAAGAGGCGGTGGTCATGTGGCGATTCTAGGGAGCGCTGCGTGGCGAGGAAGGGGACGTGCTTGTTTGTGAGGAGCACACCGTGTGGTCACTGATGACGGAGCAGCGTGTGAGCACTTATTCTCACCAGGTTCAGGAAGAGGCTTTTTTCATCTGTGCTTGCACTTTTTCTCAAGTTTGCAATTATTAGTACCTTTATCCACACATACACGAGTACACAGATATGCTAAAGAAAGGCATAAGTAAAAGTTCCGGAAATCTGGGATGAATTGATAGGAGTCGCATGATTTCCATCATTAGCATGCCTTGCCCTCAGAAGCCCAAACAAAACAATTTAACTACCAGGAACTGTTTCTTTGGGGGTTAAATATTGAATCTCAAACTTGGAAAGGCTTCATTCTTGGAGGAGTTACTATTCTTTTTAAAAGAAAGTGAAAGCTTTTACTGTGGACCTTTCTCTTTAGCTGTATAATTAAAGCACAAAATCCTTGCCAAAGAGATCATAAACATTTCTGTAACTCATTGTGGAACAGCTCCCCACCCGGGAAGACAGCTGTGCAGTGTGCATTGTGTGATAATTGGAGCGCCACACCGTGTGACCATTGAATATAGAGTTTCAGGAAAATGGGAAAACCTTGGTGTCTTATGGTATAAAATTCACATTCCAGCTTCAAAGCGAAGACTAATTGCAAATGAAAAAACACAACGACCATTATTAGTAATGAAGGGAATGGCTAGATCCTTGATGTGTAATGAGTCTGGAGGAACAGGGAGTGGTGGCTGCCATTTGGGAGAATGGGGAGAGACTGGAGATTGAAGTCTGAGATGGAGAAGTCGGAGGCATATGCATGTACCCGGTACACAGATCTAGACAGCTGAGCTGAGAGACTGGAAGAGTGAGACTAAAATGAATACAGAGGAGAGGCCAGAAGAAGACAGCGAGCCAAGAGGGGTGCTGAGAAAGGAGAGGTCAGGTGCTGGCCCATAGCAACCCTTTTACAACAGGAGACATTGCCCAACCCAGCGCCACCCTCCCATCGTTCTGTCTACTGCGTCACCCCACCTCATGAAGGATCCTCCTGTCTACTTCTCGCACTTGACTTCACCAAGCATGATGCCCTTTTCCAGGCCACATAGCCTGCCCGGAGCCGAGACAAAGGCTCGACACGCTCGCTTCCCGGGGCCATGCTGCGTGTGCTTCCTCCTGGAAAGACTTGGTTCTTCTGGCAGCCCACTGTACCTGGAGTCTTCTTCACCAAGCCCTTCATTTAATCGCAGCCATTCCGCTCTAGTCTTTGGAGGAAAGATAAGCGAATACACATGGGTCTGAGGTGGGCGGGGTGGGTTCGAGTTGAAAAGGTGGATGCTGGGTGGCCCTGGTCAAGGCCTTGTCCAGGCGCCTCTAATCATCCTGTTCCTCTCCCTGCCTTCCTGAAACAGACCACCCTGCCTCATCGAGCTTGTAGTTGAGTGTGGCAGGGCATCGAGCAGGAAGGAGCCTGGTTTTTCCAGTGAAGGAGAGAACAGTGACACCAGCCTTGCGCATGGTCCAACACAGGGCTAAGGTCCCGTTTCCGTCCCCTCTCCCGCCTCCTGGGGTTTTATGAGATGTGGGGAAAGGGCTGAAAGCATTCTTTATGGCCAGCCTCTGCTCTTGCTCCGTTCATTCGCACCTGCGAACACCGCCGCGTCTGCTCAGAGAGGAAAAGGCGGTGATATGAGGTCTCATGAACACCTCTGACTGCAGCAAATGAAAATCTTAATGGAGACCACACTTCGGCTCATACTCGTGTTCCTTGAAAGATAACTGACTTGCTGTTGGGTCTGGACAATAAAGTTTAACAATCCCTGTGTTTTAAAGCACATGCTTGACGTTTGGCAATTTCTTATAAACACGCACTTACCCTTACAGCCCAGCAATCTCATTTCTCGAAAAAATTCAGACACCTCTCTGTCAGCAGTCTTAGGCATGAGTAACTGACATCTCTAAAGGAGGCATATGTCCATCCACACATGAATGGACACACTGTGGTACATCCTGTAAAAGGGACTGGTACTTGGCAATTAAAAGGGAATGAACTACTGACACAGCAGCGTGAATGAATCATGAGAGCATTATTCCATGTGAGAAAGAACCAGGTTCACAAGTCTATCTACGATATCATTTGAAGTTCTAGAAAATGCGGAATAATCGGTAAGGACAGAAATTGTGTGGCTGCCTCTGGAGCAGGAGCGGAGGAGAACCCTGCCTGCCTACAGAGGCCGCGAGGGAGCTTTGGGCTGACGCACATGCTCAGCATTTTGACGATGGCATTCGCCACAGAGGTGTGTGCGTCTGGCTAAACTCATCCAAGTACAAACTGTGGAATGCGTACGATTGCTGTTTAGTTTTCAATTTCCCTCTCTCATATGACCAAGGGCTTTCACTTCATGAGTCTCAGTGAAGAGGACAGGGATTTGTTGTACTCCATTCCCTGTCTTTTCGGAAGTTTGACTTTTTAAAATAAAAAATTGAGGGGGGGGTTGTTTTTTGCTTACATGTAAAAGGGAACTTTGACCATTGCTTCGTAAGCTTGCGTGTATTTGCTCCTGGATTTATATTTTAAAAATACTTTTTCAATTGTCGACAACAGAAGGATAACTGAGTAACTGACTGTGTGGAGTGAGACGGGACCCAAGACTGCTCCTGTATGTAGCCCTTCCTATCAAGCTGCCATCCTCACTCCGTGCCTGCGTTCATATCACATTGAGGGAAGGCGTATTGATTTCCTCACCTATTTTAAGTGAACATAATTGATTCCATTTATTTGAGGTCCTTTAGGCAAAAATATGTTTTACCAGGCATCACAAGGAATGCAGAGATAATATGATGTGGCATTTGCCCTCAAGAACCTTAGCATCTTAACTCATGCATTGGTAAACTATAACCCACAGGCTAAACCGTTGCCTGTTTGTAAATAAAGTTTTGTTGGAAGACATTTACTTATGGATGGCTACTTTCTTGCTACAAGAGGAATGCAAGTAATTGTGCCAGAGACCATTTGGCCTACAAAGCATAAGATACTTACATCCACCAACTATTTACCATCCCTGCCCCATTAAGGGAAAGAAAATCTCATGGTCCTCTGGTCTAGTGGCAGAAGCAACTCACTGCCCACAGGGTCTAGTAGGATAAATAAAACACGACTACCAAGCAACGCTCGAAATGCCGTCAGCAAAGCGAAGAGCAGGTGTTCTGAGACCCCCGAGGAGGAAGAGACTCCTTCCTAACAGGGAGACTGGAGAAGGCTTTGTTAAGGTGAAAAACTGGTACTGGAAGCCAAGTCCAAGTAGAAATTAGACAGGTTTGGAAACTGAGGAATAGCATGGTAAGAACAGCATCACTAGAGCGGGGGCCACTGAAGTAAAGCATTTCATATTCTTAAACTAGCCTTGCAGATGAAAAAGCAGGACTGATTTAGCACCTCGGAGGCCATTTGTTCTGGAATGATAGACATCAAGATAGAAGAGAAGCTTCTCTCATAAGGCCTTTAGGTTGTAGGTAAAGAAATCGAGAAGGAGAGGGGAAGTGACTCGTGCAAGGCCACGCCCCACCGAAGTGGGAGCATGTTGCTTTTGCTTCCACACCTACGATTGGACCCCTTAGAGCAGTGGGTCTCAACCTCCCTAAGGCCACAACCCTTTCATACAGTTTCTCATGTTGCGGTGCCCCCCCCAAGCAGAATATTTTTTCCGTTACTACTTCATAACTGTAATGTTGTCACCGTTATGAATCGTTCTGCAAATAACTCATAGGCAGGGTGTATTTTCATCATTACAAAGTGAACATAATTAAGGCATAATGATTAATCACAAAAACTATGTAATTCTATATTGTGAAATATTTATTTCTAATGACAAATAAATGAAGTTTTGTCTTGAAGCTTGGTGTAGCCTGGGTAACAGTCTTCACACTTGGGCGTACCTGCATGGGGGTGGGCCTGCCTGGAGACAGATAGAGGAGCGAGGTCTCAGTTCCAAAGACCATCAGAAAGATGTGTTTTCCAATGGTCTTAGGTGACCCCTGTGAAAGGGTCGTCTTACCCCCAAGGCGGTGGTTGAGAACTGCTGACCTACAGTCACTGTGGGGGACCCCCCCCCCAGCTGAGCTGAGCGGCCTCTGTACAGAGACTCTGTAGGGCTGATCTGAGGTGTGCATCCCCCCCCTCGGGATTGGTCACGCACAGTAAAAACTCTCACTACTGGGAATGATTTTCCCACGTAAATATTGGGAAGGAGAACTTCATGAGACTTTTTCCACCCTACATTTTGCAGAGAGTTGAGTTCCTGTTTGAGAGGTCCACGCAAACAAATGGCTTCTTGTGAGAACTGATGTTACTGCTCGTGCTTGCCTGGTCCACTCTGACGGCCTGCCGCGCTTTTTCCACCTTCCTTACCCCGAGACGGGCACAAGACAGTCTTCATCCCTGACTGCGAGTTCTGTCCAAACTCTGCTCACCATGAGACTGTCGCTTGTGATAGGCCAGTGCGCCACGGCCCGAGGTGCTCTGCTGCCGGGGGGAGGGAGGGAGGTGACAGCCCTCCGAATTCTGGACGGTGGGCCATCCCTCCCTGTTCACCAAGCAGCTTCTTGAGCGGCCTGCCCCGGGCTTCCCTTCCATACGGCACAGCCATGCTCTGTCCGGTGCAGGTGTATTCCCCCCTCCCCCCATCATGCCAGGCGGAGTGTTCCCATCGAGATCGGCAGTGACAACCCCCCCCCCCCCAGGGAAAGTCTCCCCGTCCTTAGTTGGTGTCGAGCCACCCTGCAGACGCGCAGCACTGCACACTGTCCTGCAAAGGGTAACGTTCCCAGGATTCTCATTTGACTTTCCCTTTCTTTCCCCCTTAAGCTTTATAATCTTCAGAGGCGGTTTCATGTTTTTGCCTTCAGCTGTGTACACACACTTACTGTGATGACCCCACGTAAGCATCTCTCCGCCCCCTCCGGGCTTCTCTGCCCCTTCCTAGGTGGCTGCTTCTATCTTCCTTCCCCAGCCTGAAGAATGACTACCGCCTAAGCCAGACCTTTCCCTCCCCCTCCATCCTCTTCCTCTCCATGTACCCAGTGCACAAGGACTCGAATCAGGTCTCACTCCCCGTCACTTCCCACGTGCAGCCTCCATCCCTGCCTTTAGTTTTCACCTCATCCATACAGACTACACATCTGACAAGCCTTTTTTTGTCCAGAATGGAAACTGTGTGTGTCTCCTTGCTCAAACCCCTCACTGACCTGAAATTCAGCAGCACCCCACCCAGCACTCTGGAGGCTGAGAACCAAGCTCCGTGCAGGCCCCCTGAGATTGTTTCCCGTGGACCTGGCTGTGCCTGCCACCCTGCTTCCTGCATGTCCGCTCGCTCCCACGCCGGCTCGCGTGCCCGCCTCTCAGAGACTCTTCACTGCGCCATTCTGCCAGCCACCCCTGGGCTGAAGCTCAGAGCAGGGGTGGCCTCCAGCTGACAGCGTTGCTTGGGCCAGTGGTCACACCACCGCGAATTTATTTCTAGGGTATAACAATCACATGGGATTCTAATCATGTAGGACTGTGTCTAGCCTGTTTGGCCCTTGAGTTTATCACAGAATCTAGGACATGGATAGTATTCCAAAAAATGTTTGATAAATGAATGAAAGAAATTGTTGTAAGCCACTGTGTTTTGTGGATAAGAGAATTAACTTATCATTGGATAAGAGAATTAGGATTGTCATCACAAGTACACGTAAGGCATGGGTGAGACACATTTCCTTTTCCAGATGAATTCATCTGCTTCATGATCAACACAGAGCCCCTACTTTAAGCAGAAGAGGTGCTGCCAGAGTGTCGGTCTCCCTTCTCTCACGTTGATGGCAAACTGCATCTCCTACCATGGCTTTTTTTTTTCTTTCTGAGACTTGCCTGAACAGATCAAAACATAATTTCATCTCATTTCTAGTTGGGAAAAATGTGTAACTGTATCTGAGAAAATAATACATACTTGCTTTTTCCTAAAGTTCTACCCTTGAAACTATCAGAGATTCTTTTGCAGTTTTTGCTGAATATGAAACCTCCCCTTCGGGCTAACTGTTGGGATGGGAAAGGTTGTATAAGTGATTCCTCGTTGTTCTCAGGGGCTAGTGAGTTGGTTCCAACTAACAGAGAGACTGCATACAACCGAACCAAACCCTGTCCGGTCCCTACCCTCCTCACAGGTGTTCTGACGTCATGTGAGCCTCTCAGTGCAGTCACTGTCAGCCCAGGGCCTTCCTCCAGAGGCTGGTCTTTCTAGATAACGTGTCCAGAATATATGAGATCGTCTTTGCATCCTTGCCTGTGAAAAGCATTCTGGCTGTACTTCTTCCAAGACTGATTTGTGGGGTCTTTTGACAGTCCGTGTACTTTCAATACTCTTATCCAGCACCATGGATTCTAATTCAGTCCTCCTTATTTAATGTCCAACTTTGACATGCACATGAGACGATTGAAAAGACCATGGCAAAAAAAAAAAAAAAAAGGAAAGAAAATACCATGGCTTGGGTCAAGCACATATTAGTCCCCAAAGTAACCTCCTTGCTTTTCCGTTTTCACTGTCACTGGAGGAAACCTGGGTCTTCATTTCCTCCATCCTGATTCCTTGTTGAAGTGCTCTGCAAAGTAATCATTAACATTCCCTCGCTTGACATGTCTTTCATGGTCACGTGTTATCCTGATTCAACCTCACTGCAACATAGCTGCGTAGTTAAAGGCACAGACTCTAGAGTGTGGTTGTCCAGTTAAAATCCCACGTGTGCCTTGAACTCTCGAAACTGTAGTTAGGAAACGACATGTCTACAAATAGGGTGAGCAGTACACGGTCCTGGGTGTTGTATCAGTGTTGGATGAAGTAGCCTGGGGAAAGCTGTTACCACGTTACAGTTGCTCCGTGCTCACTAAACCTTAGCTGGTATTAGCATCACTACGTCTTCAACCGCTGCCATTAATGCTTCAAGGAAAATCCTTGTGCAATGGCGAGGGGTATTGCTTTCTGGAAAAATCAGAACCCTTAAGAAGGGTTAAACTCTCATGCAACACTACCACCGCCAGGGTGGTGTCATAGAAGCCAAATGAGGGTCTGAGAATCCAGTCTCTGTTCAGTAGTCATGAGACTCCCCAATTTTCTTCTTAACAAGGTGGTGTTGGAGGGACCACGTGGGATGCCAGGCCTTTCATCAGTCTCCTTCTCTGGTGTCAAGTGCCCTCCCCTGGTCCTGGGTACAGTGTTAATGGAGGCCACACAGGAAGCAGGAACAAGGCAGCTAGTGCTCCCTCTCCAGGCCAAGATGGTGCCAGCGAAGGGCTACTAAGGAACCTGCAGGCTCTAATCAGGAATAACAAGGCTGGCTTCCCACCACCATCACCTAGCATGGCAATGAAGGCCAAATAGGGGACCCGAATTTCTACCTCTGCCAGCAAGAAGCGACAGTGCCCCTCCCTGAATCAGCACAACATCCGAGGGTCTGTGAGTTCCTCAAATCCCGTCTGACTCAAGGTGACCCACATGTTGCAGTGTTCATTTTCAAAGCTGTGGCCTTTCAAAAGCAGATCACCAACTCTTTGTTCTAAAATACTTGATTTCAATAAAATCCAGTCCCATCACCTAATACCCCAAAGGGCCAGATTACAAATGAAAATGTTCTTGTGATCCCAAGAACCAAGAAAGTCACAACTTGAATGAGAAAAGACTGCCAGAGGTTACTGTGCTATATTTCAAAGGAGCCAACATAGAACTGCTGCAATCAGAAATCACAAATATGCTGGAAGCAAGTCAGGGAGAAATAACAAATCAATTGTTGAGATAGGTAAAAATCAGCTGGAAAGATTTTAGAGTTGAAAACCCAGACAATTCAAACTCACTGGATGCACAACTGCAAAATGGAAGAGGTGGTGGGGTGGGGGGAACCAATGAATTTAAAGAGAAATTACCTAATCTGAAAGATAAGTAGACTGGTAAAGAAATGAACAGACACCGAGCTATGTGGGAATATAACAAAAGGTTGAATTTTCTAATTGTGTCATAGAATGATGAGATAAAGTGGCCAGCCTGAAAAGGCTACTGATTGAAGAAATAATGGCTGAAAATTTCCCAAACTTGGCAAAAGGAGTGTAATTCTGCAAGTTCAAGAAGTTGAGCAAACCACAAATAGCGTAATCCTCCCCAAACAATACATCGTAGTCAAACTTTTGAAACCCGAAGACAAATACATACCTTGAAAGCAGTGAAAGAGAAGTGAAACTTACTTAGAGAAGAAAAACAAATCAAGTGACCAGGGATTTCTCATCATAAGCAATCACTGTTCTTCAAGTGCTGAAAGAAAAGATTGTCCACCCAGAATTTGATATCCAGCAAAAGTACTCATCATAAATGAAGGAGAAAAGAAGACATTCTCAGATGAAGAAAAGCTCAGAGCGTTCACTACTAGTAGTGTACTCTAGGAGAACAGGTAAAGGGAGCTTTTGAAATGGAAACAACAATAAAAGAAGAAACCTTGAAAACATCACAAAGGAAAAGAAAAATGGGAAGAATTAAAAATGGCCATTTCCTCTTGAGTTTTCTAAATTGAGTTTGATGAGTGAGACAGAAATAGTGGCTTTGTTTGACATGATTCTTAGTGTGTGCAGAGAAACTTTTTCCGACAGTCATTATGGGAAAGAGAAAAGAGAAGGTTTCTGTACTTCACTTGAATTGTTAAAATGATGCAAATACCAGACTGGTAAGTGACATACGCCTGTGTAAGACTTGGAGGAACCACTTGATAATCTAAACAAAGAAAGCAATAAAAAACTCCTTAGGTTGGGCTGCTCACCAAAACAGTATAACAAGAATCTCTAGGGCTGAATCCCGGTGGCGTAAGTGGTTGAGTGCAGGACTGCGGCCCGTGGGCTTGGCGGTTCAAATCCAGCGGCAGCTCTCAGGAGCGGCACTGAGTAGCGCCCACGACCACCAGAGGGCAGTGATGCCACCCCCCACCCCCCCAAAAAAAAAGGAAAAAAAAAAAAGAATCTCTGTTCACCTATCTCCTCAAAAAAAAAAAAAACCATCAAAAAATAGATAGAAACAGACCTAACTTTGTCGGAACTCAATCAAAAACTGGAATTAAGAAAAAGATAATACCAAGAAGATGTATTTATTTACCTTTGCTATAAATGTATCCATGAATTAGGTAGAACATATTGGGGTGAAATTATGAAAAATTCTCCTTAAGGGTACTTGAGTAGCACATCCTGGAGAATGGGAACCCCAATCTCTAGATATCAAGGTTGGTTAGCATAATACAGCGTAAGAAAGAAGTGACACTGTTGGGTCTTGAAAGCTCATGAGCAGCCATCTGAGATGCAGCTATTGGCCCCTCCCTGTTGCCGGGAAAGAAGATGCATCAGTCTCCACAACCCCGAGACCAGAAGAACTGGATGGTGCCAGGCTACCACGACCAACTGCGCTGAACGTGATCACCTTTGCAGATCCCAACGAGAATGGGAGGAAAACGTGGAACGAAGCCAAAATGATGAGAGAGACCAGGCTTCCTGGTTGACCAGACACTGGGGGACTCCTAGCACTCCATCCTTTAGTCACCTTGCAGATCTAGAGCTGAACGGCCTCCATGGCTCAATTTTCAGCCAAACAATAGCTCTCTAGGCACACCGAAGAATTACCTGCCATTTCAGATCGAAGGGCAGCACTGACCCCGGGACGGAGTTCAGAGGGTTAGTTACGCAGGGAGGAATGAAAGCAAGCAACACAGACCGTGGACTAAGGGATGTTGCCTAGCAAGGACTGCAGTGAAGGAGATGAAGCAAAATGTGTATGCCTGGTTCAAGGTAGGACTGGTGACATGCTCTGTAAACCTTCAGCCAGTTTACAGTAAAAAGCAAAAAGGATAAACAGATAAAGAAAAATCCCAGGAAAGCTGTATGTTTTGTTTTGTTTTTTAATCACCATGCCATGTCCCTCCCCTAACCTAGCAGCCCGCTTGAAGTGGCAGCCTACATATCCCTCTTGGAACATGATTTGGGCGCTCTAAAGCATACTGCTGTCCATTATTGTGATTATTTGGATTATGTTTGAACGTTCCAGTTGGCCACCTGAAGGACTGAGGCAGAGTGCAGCTCTCTGTTTTATTTATCTTGGAGGAAGCCCAAGGCAGAGCAGCAGTGGTCCTAGGACAACAGAAAGGTCTGTAGCTGCCTGGGGCAAGAGAAGGCGGTTGAGGGACACAAAAGGAAGCTTAAGGCTAAGGTCAAGGAGGCAGAGGAGAGCTTCCTTGGGAAAGTGCAGCATTCAAAAGCATCTGTGCATTTTGGGAAATTCAGAAACCCAGACTCATGCCTGGGACCAGACGTATGCCTAGAAGAGACCCGAGGAAATCCCAGACTTTCATCCTGGGTTAATCTCTGAGCCCAGTGTAAGCTGGGCTAAGTATTGAAGGAGTCCCCCAGAACAAAGCCAATCTGTGAAGACTACAGGAGGAGTTACTGCTTTCTTCCATCCTGGTTTGTTTAGTTTGCTTGTGGTTTTTTTTTTTTCTTGTTCCTTTTTAAGTCTTGGTATATGAGAAGTCTCCCTCTGAACAATGGTTGAGCAACCTAAAAAGACACGGGTTTCAGTGAAGACATACACCACATAATTCCATCTTTGCAAAAATAGTTTGGAAAATTCGATAAACTACTGCAGTCTTCAACAACAAGGACTAGAGACAAGAAGGGAAGAGGAGAAAGGGAAAAGCGGAAACTCGGAAGAAAGGAATCTGATTTCCAGAGTTAACACATTATTTTATTCCAGTCTCTCGCATTCCTTGTAAAAGGACAGTCTATTAAAGGGACAAAATAAAGTGGCAGGAACCATTAAAAACGATCTTGGGCTTAACTAGGTAAGGACTTTAGAACAACTGTCTTAAAGATGCCCGAGGAACTAAAAGAAAACACAAAGAACTAAAGAAATCAGGAAGAAACCCTATAGCCATAATGAAACAATTCTCGCTCGATAAAGAGAGGAACAATATTTAAAAGGAGCCAAACCAAACTCCAGGGTTTGAAAAGTATAGAAACTGAAATAAAAACTTTATTAGAGGGGCTCAATAGCGAGTTTGAGCTGACAGAAGAAAGAATCAGTAAGCCTGGAGACAGAACTGACATGATACACTCTCCGAAACAGAAAAGTCTGGAGCAGCGCCTTAAGAGACTGGGAGACACCATCCAGCGGACCAACATATGCATTGTGGCAGTCCCAGGAGCCGGGTAGCAGGGAGTGGGGGGAGCTGAGAGAAAAGGAGAGATGGAGCAATACGAGTATTTGAAGAAATAATAGCTGAGATCTACTTAAATTTGATGAAAGACATGAATCTACGTATCCAAGAAACTCAACACACTCGTAGGTAAGCTAAACCCAAAGAGAGATCCACTCCAAGACATTTTATAATCAGACTGTCAAGAAACTAAGATAAAGAGCGAGTATTGAAGGCCGCAGTGGAGAAGTGAGTTGTCACATAAAGAGATCGTCAGTAAGATTAACCACCCCGTAGACTCAGAAACCAGGGAAGCCAAAGGCAGTGGGGGAAAGAGTTAGAGTACCGAAAGAAAAACAACTTCAAGCCAGAATTCTGTCTGTAGCAAAAGTGTTCTTCAAGAATTAGCAAGAAATAAAGACAATCTCAGGTAAACAAAAGCCAAGGGGAGTCTGCTATCCCTGCCGCCCCTGTAAGACATGCTGAGTGAGCATGAACTAGATAGCAACCTGAGCTCTAAGAAGAAATAGAGCTATGCAGTAAAAGTAATTTCAAGGCTAAATATAAAGGTGTCATTATATTTGGGGATTAAGACTTTACCGACTATGTCCTCCAGCACATAAAAAAAAGACACGGTGGCACTGTGGGTTAAGCATGGGAGTGCCAACCACGACGTGGGTAGTTCGAGCCCACCAGTCATTCTGCAGGAGAAAGCCTAGGTCGATGTATTTAAGATAGTGTTGAAGGCACACCTCATTTACTCCGTCAACTTTCACCTGAACCACGGTAAAATGCTCTTAAAGAAATGGCTAGCGCAGCAGGTTTTGGTGTTATGTGTATTTGCCATGTAACTATCAAGAAATCAAAATAGAGTTCGTAGACGTGTCCAGGCCGCCCACCAAAAGGGAAAATAAAATCCGAGGGAACACACAGAACACAAAAAAAATAAGATGTCGGATTTCAGCCTCCTATGCGAAGACATTAAGCATATAAGGGGTTTCCTTTACAATAGCCCCAAGTGGAGAGAATGAAAATGTCCTTGAGTAGGGACTGTTTAAATGAACTGTATATAGATCATCAAAGGAGTGGGGTTCCCACCCACCAGAACCTGGAAAAGCTCATCTCAAAAGACTCACGTGCTGAGCGTCCCCCTGTTTACGCTGCGTGACAAAATGTTGTAGAACGGTCCCAAGAAACGATTAGGGATTGCTATGGGTGAGGGTGGAGGTACTGGAGCGAGGTGGTTATGCGAAGAGTTCCCACAAGTGGTCTTTTTCTGGTCGAGAAATAGTTCCCTTGTCTTGCTGCTGTGGTTACATGAACTGGCATAGATGATACAATGGCACAGAAAGATGCACAGATACTGTACCAGTGTCATTTTAGATTAAGCTAGAGTTGTATAAAATGTAGCCATTAGGGGAAGAAATACAAACTTGCAGTTCGCTCAGTAGAACTCACATCTTCTTGGCTCATTGCCTGTTCATTCAACATCTTCCTTTGCTGTCTTGCCCCGCCTGAGGAATCGGTGTGGGGCCCTGACAACAGGTGCAGGCATTTGTAGGCTAACATCCCGCACGCGATTCATGCTCATTTTCTTCCTTGTACCTGGCGCCTTTCATCCTGTGTCTGTCCGCTGTGCATTAATATAGCTGTATCTATCTCTTCTCAACCACTCAGTCTGCCTTCTAGAAAACCCTTTCTATGTCAGCTGGAAATGAAACGATTCACAAAGGCTTAACTCTTAAAAAAAAAACTGATCAGAGGGAAGATGCATTGTAACCAAGATCCACATAAACATCAACCAAATAAAGAATAAGCAGTTAACCATACTGCTACATGCCCACTGTTGGTCTGGGTGCTTGGAAAATTGCTGTGAGTAGAACCCGAGTCTT
>PVJH01025482.1:9844-31436 GCA_004026705.1 Nesogale talazaci
CAGTTGCAATAAACAGTAGAGTTTAGAATTTGGCAAGTGTTTTGTAATGATAAAGCTGCATCGCTGGAGTCCACACCGACTCAGTTTAGGGATGGCACTGGTTACCGAATTCCCATCTTTGGATTTACATCTGTGTGGAATCCACCCTTTGGAAAGGCATGCTTCCTCCCTTCCTGGCTTGCATTCCCAGTCTGGAACATCCCTCCATAATATCCTCTGGCACACACGCCCTTGTACTCCCTCCCTCCTGGCTGGCTGTTGCTTCCAGTGAATACACCCAATAACAAATTAGCTGTAGTAGATTCACATAGCAGATCCCTGCCCGGTGGTATTCTTGTTCTATTGGGCACAAGTTCAAGTAGACCCTGCTCAAACAATCATCAACTGCTCTCCGGCACCTGCACTCATCTTCATTCTGTTCCCAATCTAATTGCCTAAACTGCCTCTCTGGTGGATTTTCACACAGCTCACTGGCAAACCTTACTTTTGTCTCATCCTCAATTTCCTACTTCATTGTTGACAGCTTCTCTTTTTGTTTCGTTCCTTTTCTTCCTTCTCTCCTTCCCAGCCTCCCCGCCCCGCCCCCCCTCCTGTTGATCTTAGTGCCTTAGGACTCACAAACGAAACCTATAGCCTTCCCTTCCCAAGCTCCCCACACCAACTAGATAGCTAGTGTGAGTCCCTTCCTCCCTAGATGCTCCTCAAACCTATCATCTGCCACAGAGATGATTCCAACCCATGGAGACCAAAGAAGACACACAAGAACTGCTCCCTGGGGTTTCTGCCGCAATCCATCTCTATAGCTCAGCCCCGGTGGCGCAGTGGTTGTGTGGGGGACTGCGGCCCACAGGGTTGACGGTTCAAATCCAGCAGCAGCTCTTCAGGAGCAAGACTGAGCTTCCTGCTCCCACCAGGGCAGTGAGGCGAAGAAAAAAAATCTCTCTCTACAGGAGGAGGCAGAGGAATCTTCCTCACACCATTGGGATGTTAGGAGGACTATGTGAAAAATGTATGTTAATACCTAGACCCGTCATTAACAGTAATCTATGTCAATGATACCTAGAACAGAGAAAAATACAGGTCATTCTCCATGTAGAATGCATGTGTCGTGACACAGTACAGAGCATGGCAAACTCTATCTGTGTTAAGTCAAAGCACACTTGCAATTGTCCAGTTTGGGGGCTTGGGGGTGCAGCTCACTGGTAATACAGGAGCACTGATGGAACAGTGGTTACACTTGGGGGCGGTAAATCCTCAGGGTCAGCAGTTTGAAACCACCAGCCACTCGGAGGGAGAGAGACAGGGCTACCCTGCCCTCCGCGGGGAGTCGCTAGCAGTCTGCATCAACTTGAAGGCAGTGCATTTGGGTGACTGGTAACAAGAGCTGCGTGTGAAGAGCTCGATGGACCTAGTGGTTGCAACAATGGGGTCCAGCTAAGAGCAATTGCCAGGATGGCGCGGGGCTGTGGTACAGAGGATTGTTCTGAGTTAGAACTAACTTGATTGCACCCAACAGCACCGCGATGACTTGCTGATGCGGTCACAGACGTTCAGGCACAGGTGTGTGCGAGTGCATGATACGCTGTTGGAAACACTGCTGTCTGGATTAAATTTCCTAAGCCCGTGGTGGACAGGTTTCGGTAAAGCTTGGAAGAAAGGCCTGACAACCCCTCTCTGAAAATTAGCCAGTTAATACCCCATGGATCCCAAAAGAGCACTGCCGGATACTGCTAGAAAATGAGCCATCTCGGTTGGTAGCCAAACCAAACATATTCAGTGCTATAGTCAATGCTGTTGCAGAGCGACCTGATAGGAGAGGGGAGAACTGTCCCTGTGCGTTCCAGAGGCTTTAACTCTTTACAGCAGCAGAAAGTCTCTTCTTTCTCCCACCGAGCAGCTGACCCATGCTCAGAATACACAGCTGGTATGGACTTGACAGTAACTACGGTCAAAGAAGAAGGAACGGGGCAGATAACAGTTCATTCTGCTACACACAGAGTTCCCTCCCTCACAACTCTAGCCAAAGGGGAGAATCGTGATTAGACTGAAATGACAAAGGACAAGGAGCATTCACACAGGCTGTAAGAATATACACTGCAAGCTTGCCCTGTGGTCCGTGGATCTGTCTCTTGTTTCAACAGGGTTTGAACAGAACAGATCCAGGGGCTCCCTTCCTCCAACTTTCCACTTTCCTTGCCGGACGTCACCTTGGAGACCATCTTCTTGGCCATCCCCTCTGATGGGGATCCGCTAACACTTTTTTTTGGGGGGGGGAGGGACTTCCAAACTGACCCATCCTGAACTCTCAGATCCGTTAGGATTATTCCATTGAAGCTGACCAGGCTGGCGACCACTGTCTGGTCAACCTGCATCTGCAGCCTCTGATTGACACCTCCCTCTCTCTGGGCATCTTTTTTGATCAATCGCGACAATGATGTGGCTTGGAGGGAGGGGGGGTACACTTCATCCTTGAGCTGGCAAAGGAGCAGCGCACAAAACTGAGTGACTCTTGAAGCTGCAGAACCAGCACGGTGGCTGCCCTCTCTCCCAGGATGTGCAGAGACACCCCAGGATGACTGGGGGAGAACCTGGAAGTCATGGAAGCCATCCTGACCTGACCCTGGAGAAAAAAACTCAACCAGAATCTTTTGGACCTGCACGCCATGGGGTCCGCTCACACAGACCCCCCCTCTCTGTGACTCCCTGGAGAACCACTTCCTGGACAAGGAGGTGAAAGTCCTCAAGAAGATGGGTGACCCCCTAACCTACCTCCGCAGGGTTGCCAGTCCCAAGGCCGGGCTGGGCAAGTATCTCTTCGAGAGGTGCACCCTCAAACACGACTAGAAGCCTGAGGCACCCACCTCCTCCTCCCAGCCTTAGACCCCCTCTACCCAAACCTGCCCCGGCCAGCTGCAGCCTCACTGTCCTGGAGCCCTTTCCCCATGCCGGGGACCAAATGGAAACAATAAAGTGCTTTTTTGCAGCAAAAAAAAAAAAAAAAAAATACACAGTGTACCCCTTTTATCTAGTAAAGATGTGTATGAGAGCTACACATTATTAATTCTAAGACACAGAAATCACATATATCAGCAAGAAAAATCTACATGAGATTTTGGTAGGCATCACAATGGAATTGATTTTTATGTCAAAAGTAGCTTCGTATAGGGTTAGGGTTAGGGTTAGAAAAAAAAAAGTAGCTTCGTATACAGTCACTATAAGATTTTTTTAAAAGCTCTTAAATTGGACTGAGTCCTGATGGCGTAGTGGTTGTGTGTGGGACTGTGGCCCACTGGGATGGAGGTTCAATTCCAGCTCCACAAGAGCAAAGGCTGGGCCTCCTACTCCCACCTCCAAAGGGCAGTAATGCCTTCCCTCCCAAAAAAAATCTCTTAAATTATCCAATAGTACATATGGTTGTTGGTGCTGTCTGCTTTTTTACATTTTTGGTCAATTCATTTTGGTACAGGTGGACAATTTATAGTAGGCATGATTTTATGTATAACCATTTATAGCTTTATATATGTAAATGTGGTAGACTCATGAAGACCATTCAATAGAGCAGTGGTTCTCAATCTTCCTAATGTCAAGACCCTTTAATACAGTTCCTCATGTTGCAATGACCCCCCAACCATAAATTATATCCACTGCTACTTCATAACTTTAATTTTGCTACTGTTATGAGTTATCATGTAAATAACTGATATGCAGGGTATATTATCATTGTTACAAATTGAACATAATTAAAGCATATTGATGAATCCCAAAATAATATGCAATTATATCTTCTAAAATATTTATTTTTAATGACAAATAAATGAAACTTTGTCTTGAAGCATGGTGTAGCATGAGTAACAGTCTTCACGCCAGGTACTCATATGTGGGCATATCTGCATGTGGGCAGACCCGCCTGGAGATGATTGAGGAGCGGTGTCTCGGTTCCCAAGACCATCAGAAATGTATTTTCCGATGATCTTAGGCAACCCCCTTTAGGGGTCGAGCGACCCACAGGTTGAGAACCACTTTACCAGAGCAAACATGCAAAATAGAAATTGAAAAGTTTTTACTACATAGTAAAGGTTGAAAGTTGAATTAGAAAAATGTTACAAGAGCAACATTCTCCATAGAAAACGTGTCAGTGGAAAGGGATGTTTATTTCTGGTAAATAAAGTGCTATTTAACCCAAATCCAGCTGAGATGCAATGTATATTCACACCCTTCAACTCCCTAGCGCTTTTCTTTAAAATGATGCATAAAAATGATAGCTTCAGGAAATGGTCCTTTGGCTCCTTTAGCTGTTGGAATCTTACAAGATCCTGTTGATTTTTACTATGTAATAAAATGAAAACTAGCACCCAAAACATGATTAGCCTTATGTGTTTGAACAAACTGAAGAACCATAGACTATTGGGATTTTAAAGGAAAGCTCATTAGACCAGTCTTTGCTCAGTTGTTTATACCCCTCCCCAGATTCAGTCTTAAATTAGAGACATTTTCCTGGCTGAAACCCCACCCACTCCAGTTTGGAACCCTTCAGTCACTTAAACACACAAATCACTTCAAAAATGTGATACATTAAAATACAGGTTGTATCAGGATCTTCCTAATTGTGTCACTTAAAAAATTAAATTAAAGGTTTATTCTACAATATCCTTGGTATATAGAAGTCATATAGATTAATAAGAAAATCCCTAAGTTTCCAGTAGAAGTAAAACTACATGCACAGCATGTATATTAAAAAGGTCAGGCTAGCAGATTTGAGAGACAACAATTGCCCTCATCTTTGAACCATTAAATAACAGAGGCCATAAAAATGGTAATACGCAACATTACCAAAGGAGCAATGAGACAGATGGTTCCTGGCAGTAGACCTGGAGACGGTGACACATTCTGTGCCTCCCAGTTTGGCGATTCGGGCCGTTCGCAGGTGATGACATTTGCAGGTAAGTCCGAGCACGTGCATCGCGGCCATGCCAGGGGCGAAGGTGATGGAGATGCAGCGCTTGTTGGAGCAGGGGCTGAATTGAATCATTTTAAAACTAGGGCACGTTTACAGAACGCTAACAGGCAAGCCCTGCTGGTTGAGCTGGCTACTCCTTGGGCTGTTAAATGCTAAAGCGGCCTTTTAAAACCAAGAGCCACTCCTGGAGGCTTTCTAGCCCCATAAAAAGTTAGCCTTGGAAACCTACAGGGGGCACTTCTACTCTGTCCTACAGAGCTGAAGTTGACTGCATGGCTGTGAATGAATTTGTCAAATAATAAAACAAAAACCACCAGAGGAATTTTGAAAATCATAACCAAGACCATTAATTTGCCGGTCAAGGGATTACACACCCATGGAGAATGTGCTGAGGGAGCCCTAAAGGAGGCAAAGTCGGTTGTTTGGATTTTTGGGGTTTTCTTATGTGCTTATAAACACAAGGCAGCTGACGTTTATCCTAATTAAGCATTTTTAAGTCGACTTTGGATAAGCAGATGGTTGAAACAAGTCCACTGCTCAGAAAAGACTGACTCTTCCGTCAGGTCCACAAAGAATCTGACCTCCTCTGGTCCTTTCCCTTTCTGAGCACCAGTCAGGTAGAACCACTGGGGCTGAAACACAATTTTTATTCTTGATACAAGGGGACTTTAAGAGTTTCATGGAAACTGTGATAATGGAATTTTTCCACATGGTTTTTGAGATCACCTTGTATTTCCTAGACAAGTTCTGCTCTAAGCAGAATTTTTTTTCTTTGTACTCGTTCACATAACCATTCATATCATGAACCCCATGCTGTACGCCACCAATGCAGGAAACAAGATGGCAGGAACAGTCCCTACACTTGCCACTGAGCAAGATGTTTCTCTTCATGCAAATGTTGATATCATTTGGTTTAAAACGTCCAATTCAGGCAATCCATGCAAAGCAGATAATCACGTGGCCAAATATTTACACACAAAAATATGCACTGGAATAGTGCTTTATGAAAAAAAAACTCTAAATTTAAAGCCATAATGATCTGTTGAAAAAACATAAAATTCACTAATAAAAATGGCTCTATTTGTAATGATTATGAGATTTGTATGATGTATTCAGCAAATAGAATATGCAATGTACATAGTATGCTGTGCAAAAATAAGCTTTTAAAATACCTGGAAAGAATATACCTCCAAAGCTGAGTCCCAGTGCTGCAGTGGTTGTGTGTGGGACTGCGGCCCACAGGGTTGACAGTTCAAATCCCGTAGCAGCTCTCCAGGAGCAAGGCTAGGCTTCCTACTCCCACCAGGGCAGTGATGTGAAAAAAAAGAAAAGAAGAAAAAAAAAAGTTGCATGACTCTAAAAGAATATACCTCCAAAATGTTAAAAATCAATTGTTACATGAGCTTATGATCGATCTTTTTTCATTTCTCTTAATATTTTAATTTATGAGAGCATGCACTTTATAATCTAAACTCCAACATCAAAATATATAAAAGGCAAAATTGAAAAGGGCTCTGTAAGTGGTCTAGTTCTGTGTATCTCTCAAGACCCTGTGATTGGGATCTTGGTCTGAAGGCAAAATTTCTGTATAAATTAGATTTAATTGTTTTTGTTTGGGTACCTACTCAATCAGCAAAATCAGCAGTCCTCCAAACGAATGAACAAGAATGATGAATGAATGAATGATGATGAATGACAGTGTCTATCCCTGCCCCTAGATCTCCCAAAGGAGAAGACGCTATCCGGTCTCCCAAAGGAGAAGACGCTATCCCCCCCATATCCCTATAGGCTACTGGTTGTTAAGGAAACTCCTTTATGTATGTGGCTGCTCTTCTTGAGTGTCATCTCAACCCGGAAACGCGGCAAAATGAGGGTAACCAAAAACTCGCATGTCAGCCAACCTGTCCCTGAGCACTGGTTCGGACCAGAGATGCCAGATTCCCAAACCCTCCTCGGTGTTCCAGGGCATCCAAGCACCCACTAGGAGAAATGGAGGGCTGGCCCACCAGCCAGCAAGCACAGGGGTCACTGTCACAACAGCTACTTGTGTTGAAATCTCCTCAGATGAGACATTAGGAAAATCTGCTGCACAAGTATTAAAGAGCAAAGATGTTACTTTGAGGACCTCTGAGGGACACGGGACCCAAGCCCTGGATTCCCCATAGCCTCAAAGGCATGTGAAAGTTAGACATTGACCAAGGAAGATGGTAGAAGAAGTCATGTATTTGAATTGTGGCGCTGGAGAGGAACGTATCACGGTAACTAAAAGGATGCACGGATCCGTATTGGGAGCATTAAGGGTGGAGTGCTTTGGACATGTCAGGAGCGATCCGTCCTTGGACAAGGACATCGTGTTTGGTCGAGGGCTTCCGCGCCGACTACGGATCCACAGAGTGCCTGCATCCGTGGGCTCCGGGCATAGGAACGACTGTGAGGATGCAGGCAGGGCCATGCCGCATTTCCTTCTGAGCCCCAGAGGCTCACTATGGGTCCACGCTGACTTGATGGAACCAAACAACAGACGCTCAGCGGGGCGGGAGGGACGCCTTCACATCTATTTATACGCACTCATTCCAGACCTTCCAGTGAGCACAGAGAAATAAAGACACGTTGCTAAAATTAAGGGTCCGCACTAAGACGGATTACACAAGAACTACGCGCTGCCATTAAAGTTATAACAGAACGGGTCTGAGGAACCCCCTAAACCCTTTTCACAAGCGTCTGTCAAGGCGGCAGATTGCAGCCGCCTTACACACCTTCCTGATTGGGGTTCAACTAGAAAAAACAAACCAAATTCACTGACATCGAATCAATGGACTCTTAAGGACCCTATAGGCAGACAGACCTACGCGCTATGGTGTCAGAGAGTAAAAAGTCCCATCATCCTGAAGTCACCTCAGATTTTTTAAAGGACAGCAAGAGCGCGCCCCTGGAATACAGGGGGGCTCCTGGCTTAGAGTCCATGGAGAGCTACCAAGTATCCAAAATCCGGCGGCCTGGCCTCGCGGGCGACCCGGGGGCCCAGGAGTAAGCTAAGCTTTAGGGCCGGTCGGCCATGGCCGACGTGACTCCGGCCGCTCGGCCCGGCAGACACACCCCGGGCCCGTGGCCCGGGAGCAAAGGTCGCAACCGCAAGGAGCCCAGCCAGCCCGAAAGCCGGTGGCCGCCGTCGCGGGCGCGGCAGGGCGGCGCGGGTCCGCGGGAAGGACCGTCGGGCCGGCCGGGAGGGCCCCCGGGCGCACTGCGCCTGCGCGCGCGCTCCCTCGCGGCCGCCCCAGAAGAAACAAATCCCCGGGCGGAGAGCCCCGCCCGCGCTCGCCGCTCACGTAGCCGCGCGTGAGTCAGCGCCTTCGGCCGGCCGCGGCAGCCGGCCGCCCGGCTAGGGTTTCCGCGAGCCGCGCCAGCTGCCGCCGCGTCCCGCCGCCCGGCTGCTCCGCCCCGCGAGGTCCCCGCTTCTCCCCCGCCACCCCCGGGGGTCAAGCGAGGGGGCGCCGGCGGCTGCTTCCCACTCTCCCCAGCCCCCCTCGCGGGGCCGCCCTCTGCCTGGAGGTGGGACCATCTTCTCCGGGTGTCCCCGGTCCTCCCTGCCATCTCAAGGTTGTCCCCTCCGGCGGCCACGTGGGTGTGGAGGTCACCTTGCCCCCCCTCCTTCACCCCCCCCCCCCCCGGCCCGTCCCCAGGAGTGCTGGCCATCTAGAAGGGGATGGCGGGAGGGTGGGGAGGACCAAAGAGGCTGCCTGTCCCTTTGCACATCACTCTTCCTGATTTGGGAAACTCTGCAGATGGTGCCCAGGGATAACAAGTGGAGGGGGGAGGGGAAGGGGGTGCGTAGGGATGGGGGGGAGGGACAAAGGTCTATGAGCTGGGTTGGGGACGTCCCTTTTCAGCCTCATGCCACCTGCAGTGAGGACCCATCCAATCTGGCCCTCGTTCCCTCACATCTGCACCTGTTGAGTCACAACCACCAATTTTAAAAGAGGAAGTTGCCTACGTGCCTGGCGGCTGAAGGACAGAATTAGAAGTACTCTTGATTAAACGTGTGAGCTTAGCCGGATCTCCGGTTAACCCTTTGATCTACAGAGCTGCAGACCTGGCCTGATGGCAGAGAAAACTGCAAGCCCTCCTTTGCACTTCGGTAAAACATCCCACAGGGGAGTGCTTTTTAAAGACTTCCTCCATAGACCGTACGGTACATCGATGGTGAAGATTAGAGCTTAACTTCTGGGCACGCCCTTTGCAGGAGGCTCTGGATGACAGGGAAGTCCAAAATCCACCCGCAGATCATAAACCGAAGATCATTGTCACCGTGGGTCTGCGACCATGAGTTCAAGCATAGGAACAATGGGGCGGGGCCGTGGGGCCAGGCCTGGCAGTGTTTGGTTTTGTTGTGCATAGAAAAGGTCACTAAGGGGTCGAACTGGCTCCCTGGCATCTAACTACAACAGGCCCCAAATGTCAAGAATTTTGCTCTCTGCCAGAGTGCATCGGGAAGCAAAGGATCTCCACGTCTCTCTAGCCGACTCAGGAAGTGGCAGGCTCTTTGGGGGGCTGGTCTGGGTGAGTCCTTGACGGAGATGACCACACTGGGGACAAGACTGTGGGCCTCTTTCGGCATGAGCATGACCTATCCTTTGTACCTATCCTTGATGAGATGGTCCCTGTTCCAATCTTGTAAACTCTGCATTGTAAAGTAGGTTGTGGCCGATATAGTTGGGTCAAAAATGTGTTATCTTATTCTGATCTCTCTTTGGACCCATGTTAAAGCTATTCAGTTTTTTTAAAAGTGAAGGGGAAAATGCACAGGGATTAAATTCCCAGTGAATTCTCTCTGACTGGGGGCGTGTAAAGCCTTGCTTACATGCAGAAGGCCTTGGAGAGCGGATGGTGGCAGGTCTAGTCGGGTTAAAATTTAGCACCCTATCATTTGATCTCCTTATGATCCATTTAAATTTATTCTAGTTTTCTGCTTTCGGATTGAGCTTTTAATCTGTTTTACTTTGTTATCCTAATTAGTTAGTTGGTTTTTAGCATGTCTGCATATGAAACCCAGGCTAGGTAAATCTATGGAGACAGTAACTGGATTAATGGTTCCCTGGGGTAGAGCAGGAGAGATGGAGGGGAAATGTGAAGCTAATGACGATGATTACAAGAATGAAGAAACTGTCCTAAAACTGATGGGGCTCAGAGAGGGGAGAGGGAAAATGAGGCACTGATACCAAGGGCTTAAGTAAAAAACAAATGTTTGGGGAATGATAAGGGCAACAAATGTACAAATGTGCCTGGCATACAATGGATGGATGGATGGAGTGCGATAAGAGTTGTATGAGCCCCCAGTAAAATGATTTTTAAAAAAGAAAAAGAAAAAAACAACACATACACACACACACACAAAGCCAATGGTGCCGATGGTTGTACAACTCTTGATGGTATTGTACTATTGAATTGTATGATATATAAATTATGTGCCAATAAAGTTAGGGGGGAGTGAAAAAAAATCTTGTAAGCTCTTTTCTCTAACATCATGTATATGTTCCAGTCACAGTCCTGTTCCAAGTCCTACCTATAACTGTGATGCTACGTTTTGATCTGCAACGCATCAAGAATTTCTGACAGTGTCCTTTGTTGCTTGTTTCATTTAGCGAGCTGTGAGTTCCTGTGAATCCTTGGGTTGTCCATTATAGCCTCCTGCTATTAGCTCCCTCATATGTCCGTGTCTTTGTGTGGTCTTGGCCCACCTGTCGACAGAACGAATGTCTTCTTTACATTGCATTTGAGGTTGTGATTTCTCTTTTACCCTGAACAGATGTGCAGATGGTATTTTTCAAGGGAGGAGGGTGTTTAGGTAGGGAAAGAGCTTAACTGAAAATTGAGAGGGGGCAGGACAAGTGTAGAAAAGGAGCAGGGAACAATGAGTCAAGAGTGGCGCAGTGAGTTATGCCTTGGGCTTCTAACTGTTTGAACCCACCAGAGACCCCAGGGGAGAAAGATGAGGCTTTCTGCTCTCCTAGGGCAATCCTATAGGGTCACCAAGAGGTGGAATCAGTCGAATGGCCTGGGGCTTGGCACCAGAGATGCAGAACCAAGGACTCACAGCTTCGCAAGGCAATATCAACTGCCTAGGTTAAACTTCAGGGAAACTTAATGTCCTGGCTCGGTACCCAGACCCGGAAAGCAAGCTGGTCCATTTTCTAGGTCAGCTCTGCTACTCACGGACTACTGATGACCTGAGCCAAATGATTCACAGATGAACTACCTTCAGTTTCCTCCCTTACATCATGCTGATGATGAAGTAGTATTTACCTTTTAGGGCTTATAAGAGTAAAAAAAATAAAATAAAAAAGATTGGATGCATTCACATACTCCAAACTCTCCTGCATTCGGTAACCACCCCAAAAAGAGAAAAAGAAAAACAACAACCTACTGCCATCAAGTCTATTCCTGCTCATATCACTGCCATCAAGTCCATTCTCACTCCTAGTGCGTTTATAGAACAGGGGAGACCTGCCCAGTTCTGCAGGAACCTCTAAGGAGCAGAGAGCTTCATTGTTCTCCAGAGGAGCAAATGACAGCTTTGAGCCGTCAACTTTGGGATTAGCAGCCCAGTATCTAACCCATGGCACCACCAGGGCCCCTTCAGTCAGCACCCAATAACCCAAACCAACAAAAAGCAGAAGCACTTGCCACCAAGTTGAGCCTGACTCCCGGCTCTCCACATGACTCAGAGTAGAATTGTGCTCCCTGGGGTTCATAAGGATGGATTTTGCAAAGGCACCCCTGGGCAGACTCAAATCGCCAACCTTTCCGTTAGCATCTGAGTGCAAACCTTCCATGAAACCAAACATCAAAAACCATCACCAGCCAGTCAAGGCGGACTCCTAGTGACCCAGACGACAAGGTTTCCAAGGCACTCATCTTTACAGAACCCTGTGTGTGCATTTTGTTTAGGGCTTTGGTTTTCGCTGATATCAGAGTATTACCTGTAGGTTGCAAAAGGAAACTTAGGTGAAAATATATGAAAAAGGTGAAAATATATGAAAATATATGATCGCTCCAAACCCTACTACCTGGAGGCAAACCCTGGCCGCTAGAGTCCACGTGCACAGCTGCGAACCCAAAGCTTGGCGGTTCAAGCTCAGGCAGCAGTAGGGAAGGACCTGCCAAGCTAGGGAGGGGAGTTGTGCTCCAGGATGCATTGTGTCTCCTTGAGTCAGAATCAACTAAGCAGCCATGGGTTTATGATTTGGGGCAAGCTCCTCAACTTCTCCAGCCCCGCCTTCCTCTCCTGTGTAGTGAGAATCATCGCGGTGCTGGCAAGTGGATTGGCATGGCCTGTGCAAGGCATTTAGCACAGTGGCGCCTGGAGCACCCCCAGTGAACTGTGGGTTGGTACGGATCAGGAAGACAGATTTTTTTTTCCAGTCGTTTTACTGGGAGTTCTTAGAGCTATCACAACATTCCCTAGTTCGGTCACATCAAGCAGTATTGGATGATTGCGATCATAATCAGTTTCAAAACATTTTCTTTTTTGAACTCCTTGATCTAACCTCCCCTTTATGTCTTCCCTCCTGTACTCTGCATGCCCCCAGGAATCCATTTCCCGCCTGTAATCATTTTGTTTTGGCTTGTTTTCTTTGCCATATCTTCTATAAGCCAATATATCCATTCACATGCATACGTGATCCCATGGAGTGGGGTTATACAGTCCTCAATACTTTCTGCTACTTATCTGCCCTTCCCCACCCATCTCTCCCCATACCTTCCTGTTACTGTTTCTGAAGGGTGATCTAGCTAGGTTTTCATGTCCCAAGTGATGCAAACAAACACACACAAATCTAACATGACTCATGAGGTAAAACAAATAAAAACCATAATAGGGGAGGAAACATTAAAGAACTAAAGGATCATGATATGGTTCACCAGCACTGTAATACGCACCCCCCACCACCCCTCAACTTATCATCCCTTCTGTGGGGCCCTTCTGAGGACTGTACAATTATTTGGGGGGGGTCTCCACTACATCCACGCCCCTTCACATCGATTTGGTTGGTTGTTTTTGAACTTCTGACACCTCTTCCCGTTGATACCTCATGATCACACAGGCTGGTGTGCTTCTTCCGTGTGAGCTTTGTTGCTGCCCTGCTAGACGGCTGCTTGTTGAACTACATACCTGTAAGACCCCAGATGCTGTATCTTTTAATAACTGGGCACCATCTGCTTTCTTCACCGTGTTTGCTTATGAACACATTTTGTTGGAAGACAGAAAAAAATCTGTCCTTTTAGGGAGGAGATTGTTTCTTTTCTGTGGTTGTCATGAAGGGGTTAAATAAATAACTGTTTAGGAAAGGCTGAAAGCCTCAATCACAGGAGACTGAACTCGATATTGACATTCTCTAACAGCGGCAGGCCTGGGAATGGTTGTTTGAAGAATGCCTTCTCTCCACCTTAAAGAGTGTTTTTTTTTTTCCTTTTTTTCCCCTTCTTCTTAGCAGCCCAAACTATCCCTTGAAAGCCCCAATCTCCAGCAGGGTCCCTTTCCATTAGCAACAGCAAAATCCCTCTGACACCAATGCCCTCTGAAGACACCACCAACAACCAAAGCATCTTGGGGATTTTTTTTTTTAACTCAGTCGTGCTGAAAATCCAATATTCACACCCGATTCCCAACTGCTCCTTTAAAACGGGTTGCACGGGATGTTCCGTCAAACTAGCCCTGGGGAGAGGTAAGCACACACTGTTGGAAGGTGGGACGTGCAGAACTTCAGGGGAACAAGACCCAGCCGAGTTAAGCATGAGTGGTGACTAAGAGGCGACATGGGTGTGGCAGACATGGGAGAAACCACCTTCCCACAGGGCCCGGACACCTGCAAGAGACTGGGGAAAGGGCGTCGGACTCCCAGCGAGTGTGTATCCAGTCGGGGTGAATGTGGCCTCACTTGTCACTCTCTTGCTTTTCCAAGCTGCCCTTCTGAGTTTGTCCAGGAAGAGGTGCTGCCTCTGAGCAGCTGAGCCATCTTTTGAGGGTGGCCAGCCCCATGCTTAGAAAGCCAGAAAGTCACTCCACAGCGGGACAGAGCACTCCTCTCCCTCAATCCAAGCCTGAGAGGGTACGCCCAGCCATTTCCTCTGGGTGTCTGCAGCACAGCACTCCCCTGTCTTTTCAACACTGTGAGGAGCCTCCTGACCCAGGGCACCACCACGGGCCTAAGCACCCTTTCCAGTGTGTTCCAAGAACAGCACTAGCACTTCCATCAAATACCGTTTGTTGAACAAGGTTTATTGGTGATGGGCATGTGTGTTGTTTGGTGCTTTGGTTTTTGCTGGTATTGAAGTGTGTTAGTCCAGGTAGGCTAGAGAAAGAAATTCATAGAAATTCATATACACACTCATGTGTATAAGAGAGAACTTATATGGAAGTGCAATTGTACATTGAGAAAGCACCCCAGCCCAGTCCGATTAAGTCCATAAGTCCAATATTAACCTCTCTGTCAATATTAGTGTATGAATTCCTCTTTAGACACATGCAGCTATGCAATGATGCTGACTGCAGGAAGTTCATAGACCAGTGGGTGGAAAATCTTGTGCCTCCAGTGGTGGTACAGGCACCTCGGCTCTCTCAGGGATTTCCACATGGCTCCCCCAGCTCTAAGACTCGGGTTCTATCAGCATAGCTCCATGTGACTTGTCAGTGGGAATGTCTTGCAGGGAGTGAGGGTGTATCTGTCCTCCGGTGGGCTTTGTTTATGTCACACCTCCAAAGGAGGTCATCAAGCTGCAACCTGGTTGACAGGCTAGACTCCACCCCTTCACAAATTGACAGGAGGTTATGTAACTGCCGCACGAAGCAACACGTGTAGGTTGCAAAAAGAAACTGAGGTGAAAATATATGGAGAAGAAAATATGGATGACTCAAACACTGTGAATGATTTCATGTGCATTCTCAGGACTTCTTGCTATGGCCAGATGTGTCTTATGCAATAGGTGGCTAGTTGTTTTCATCTGGGAAGAATTATTTCCCACCTCTCCAATTGCCTTACAGCATACACTTCTCTTTCAGAATCCTGAGGAAGGTGCCCTGTCTCTTCCCATCATACTCAGAAATTCAGGGTCCAGAGTCCTAGAGAGACTGTGCTGCCATTCCAGGAGGTCAACTCTTCTTGGAAGGGCCTATTAGACCATCGGGAGGGGTTTTGGAATCCCCACCCCCACCCCTACCTCTGCTCCAGAGCCTCAGTCTTATCAATTTCTTGCCCTAAACCTCCCTCATGTTCTGGGAAGGGGAGGATTCACAACAGACTAGGCGTCCTAGCATGTCCAACCACATGTTCTGTCAAATGCTAGTCAGGTATTGGGCTGTTCATGCTAGAAAACTTGGCAAAGGTTCCAACTTCTCCTCTCTATTACCTTTTACCTAAACCACCCTTGCCAAATCGAAGTAAATATCAACTTTTGAAAATCATCAGTGTGCAGAATTTCACAAATCCATCAACCCCCACCCTGCTTGGGCTCCAGACTTATGTATATCAATTATCTATTGATGGTGGGCAAACTACTTCAAAATTAATTGTGAAAACAACCACATTTTATTATTTTCTTATATATATATATATAGAAAATTTATATAAAAATATAAATATATATATATATATATAGAGAGAGAGAGAGAGAGTCTCTGGGGACACAAAGGCTTAAGCACTTGACTACTAGTGCAAAAGGTGGTAGTTTGAACTTATCTGGACCTGTCTCAGAACACAGACCTATGGATGGACTTGTCAAAGACCACAGGAGGTCAGGAATCCAGGCCCAGCTGACACCCCCACACCCCAAATCAGGTCTCTCCAGACGACCAGCTACAATATGCCGACTGCCTTCCCTTGGAGCAAGAAAGCAGCAAGACTGAAGTCAAGACTGAAACCTACCACAATCTTTGTAAATTAATTGTGTAAACTAACTGAGGCACTAGACCAACCCACAGGCCAGGGAGGAAAAAATGAGAAGGAAAGAATACCAGGAAGTGAGGGGAGTGGGGAGGGAATTTTAGGGGCTGCCTGACACCCCACACATCCACCTTGAATCTGCAACAGCCAGATGAATGGCCTTACCCTCAGCTCGACTTCCCTTACTCACTTGCCTGCTCTGCCACTGTCCCAGACCTCCAACTCTCACAAAACAAAGCCCAGAGAGCTTGGTCTAGTCTGAAGGCCTCAGGCTTCTCCAGAGGGAACCTCCCTGAACTACTCCACAACCTTTAGACTCTCAAGGTTCTAACCTGTGGGTCATGACCCCTTTGGGGGTCAAACGACTCTTTCACAGGGGTCTTCTAAGATCATCGGGAGAAACATATTTTGGGGTGGGTCCACCCACATGCAGATACACCCACAGACAAGTACCCGGCTTGAAGACTGTTACCCATGCTACACCATGCTTCAAGACAAAATTTCAATTGTCATTAGAAATATATATTTCACAATATGTAATTACATATTGTTTTGTGACGCATCACTATGCTTTAATTATGTTCAATCTGTAACAATGAAAACACATCCTGCATGTCAGATATTTACATGACGATTCATACCAGTAGCAAAATGACAGTAATGAAGTAGCAAGGAAAATAATTTTATAGTTGGGAGTTCATCTTCTAGCACCAATATCTGACAATGTTCTTATGCTGTTCAGAAGGTTCCTTGTGGCTAATTCACCCAACGTGGATTGCCTGTTCTTTCTTCCTAGTCTTTGAAATACTGGTGGTTTCCTTGCCAGCATCATAGCAACATGCAAGCCTCCATATATAACAAACTGACAGACGAGTGGTAGATGACCAAGTAACACGCAGGTCAAAAGGCCTGCTCTACCACATCACGTGGACTAGTGGTTACATGTTGGGCTGTTCACGGCAAGGTCTGTGGTTCAAAGTCACCAGGCACTCCAAGATAAAAAGACAGGGCTTTCAACTCCCATAAAGTTACAGCGTCAGAGACGCACATGGCCAGTTCTACCTTAGCCTACAGATAGGGTCCCTAGATATTGGAATCGGTTTGATGGCAGTGAGTTTGCGTGTTTGTTTGTTTGTTTGGGCAGGACTGCTTTGTGGTTTTTGATTCATTAAATATAGAGTGTAAAGACAGGGAAGAGTCAAGGGTGGCTCTTAGGTGTTTTGGGGATTAGGCAACTTGGTGAGAGGAAAGCAGAACTCGGTTGCGAGTCAGCTGTCCTACAGATGCCTACAGAAGGCCTGACATCGACAGGAGAAAGAGGCACTTAGCCCTCGGAGAGGAAGTGAGAGATGTGCATCAGTAGCTGAGGGTCATCAATATCCATATAGTCTTTAGAGCCAGGAGACTAGATCAAGTCACTGAGAAGAGGAGCAAGGTAGAGAAGTGAACCCCGAGGCCCTGCCACTGGAGGTGCAGCCCCTTTCAGAGAAAAGATACTGAAGGAGCACCCACCTGTTGACAAGGTAGCTAGCTGGTTCTGTCAAGCTCAAGAATCAATCACGTGGGGGTCCAATTGGTGGTGAAAAACTTGGCTCAGTCTCTTGGAGATGCTCTACTGATAAGATACAAGGCTGACTGCCTGTGAGCCATCCCAGAGGAGAAGCCACATGGGCCTACGCTGATGAAACCAGACCCTTGAAGCCAGAAAAGCCACATGGAGACTCCTGCCAGCACTGAGATGCTTCTATCCCCACTGGATACACAAGGCTCTGCTCCCACTGGCCTGTGATTGTCCTGGCATCTTTGCATGTGCTTCATGAGTCTGAGGAGGTCTTATAGATTGGTATCGGCCAAATAGGCTAAGGTTGGACTTATGGGCTTGGACTAGACTGGGTTGGGATGCTTTCTCAACATTCCATTCCTCTTGTATATAAACCTCTCCCTTATATCCAAAAAAAAAAAAATGTTCCCCCCCAAATCACCTGGGGACCTATCTGTGGCATCACTGGGATTGGTGTCACGCAGTGTGGGAACTTGATGTGTCATCCTCCTCTGACCCTCCCCCGCCCCCACTCCTTCCATGGACTTCCTTCTGAACCAAACCATGTGGAATCCTAGTCACTGTTCATTTTGATTCTAATCACAGAATAATATGAGAGAAATTGGGTTATAAATTGCTTAAATGTGACATTCCTTAGAGTCTATGAATACTAACAACAAAACTGTTTTGTAAGATCTTTCAATATCAAGTTACATTATTAGTCACTGGATAAGAGCCTTTAAATTTTTTTCTCCTTTTTCTTTAATTACCACTTCCTCCTCAAATGGGTTACTATTTTAAATCTGTAAATACTAAGGAACACAATATAGTAACTAAACTACCAGAATATTTAGCAAAATAAACAACTATAAAATACCAGTAGCAAGAAAAACAACAGTGCCTGCCTGTAACTTGTCTAGACTGAACCATGTGATTTAAAATGTCCTGGTCATTGGGTGATAATACTACCTCTGCCCAGAGCACATGCACTAGAAGGTTTGAAAAGTAAGTAGCCTTGTAAGTATACTGATCAACGTCCACCAGGCTTACAAATCATACTCATTGCTATAACTAACTGCAAGGATGTTTTTGTAAAATATAATAAATTTCAGCTGGAACTTTGCACAAAGCTTTTGTAGACAGTCCTTTGCCACCAAGGTAGTCACTGCTGTCCTCTCACATACCACTGATCACCCATCATCCCTCTGCGACTGCCAATGGAACCTCTATGAATCACCGGATAGCTCGTGCAAACTGTAGATTCTGACTCAGTGCATCTGAGGTAGAAAGTCAAGTCCAGGGAGGGTCGAACCCGGATGAATGGGTTTAAAGGCTGGCCATCAACATCCACAGGTTGGAGAGCAACCAAACCACACTAAACCAAAGCCACTGGCCCACGTCAATTCCTACTCGTGGTGTCCCTGTATAGGGTGTCTCAGACTACAAATCTTGACAAAAGCAAGCCACCTCCTCTTTCTCCTTTTTGAATCACCTGATGACTATGAACCACCAACCTTGTGGCTACAGTGGCAACCCACTGTAGCACCAGGGCGCCTTCATGAGGATGTTAGTAGAATGAAAGAAAAAGGTGGCTTTCAGGAAGAAAAGAGCCAGTCAGGATGCAGTATAGCAATGATGAAATACACAACTTTCCTCTAGATCTTTCATGCCTCTTCACCCCACCCCACCCCCATTATGACCCCAATTCTACTTTACAAATCTGGCTAGATCGGAGCATGCACACAAGTACAGCTAAGAGCTGGAAACACCAGGAATCCAGGACAGATAAACCCGTCAGTATCAATATTGAGAGTAGTGATACCAGGAGGGGAAGGGGAACATGAGAGGAGGAAGGGGAAATCAATCGCAATGATCTACATATAACTCCCTCCCAGGGGAATGGACAACAGAAAAGTGGGTGAAGGGAGACATCAGTCAGTGTAAGACATAACAAAATAATAATAATTTATAGTTATCAAGGATTCATGCGAGAGAGGGTTGAGCAGGGAGAGAAAAATGAGGAGCTGATACCAAGGGCTCATGCAAAAAGAAAATGTTTTGAAAATGATGATGACAACAAATGTACCATTGTGCTTGACACAATGGATGGATGTATAGATTGTGACAAGCCTTGTATGAACCCCCAATAAAAGGATTAAAAAAAAAAAAGAAACAAGTGGCTTTTAACTGTATCTAAGCTCTTCTTCTGCCAAAAACAGACCAGAATTGAAGAGAGATAGTGATCTAGGTTTAGTTTCTGAAAAAAGGTGGAATTCTAAACAACAAACCCCTTTTTAAAGAAGAGGCCTTGTCTCAGCATCAAAGATGGATCGATATTTCTATATTTTGAAAGTTTAGATGAAATTATGTGATATATATATAAATTATTTCCCATCTTAACAAAAAATGTGCATTCTTCAGTCAACTAATCATTATTCATCTCATCTGAACAGGGGACTTTTACTCTATTCTGACATATGGATACACTTCAATCTGTTTAATCTCCTTGTTGCTGATTTTTCATATAACTGAGTGCTAAAGTGAATAATTTTTACACACAGTCTTGCATAATTATTGGAGCAAACTTATTTGCACAGAATTTCTGAATCATAAATAATTCATAGCTTTGTTTTGAGCAACTTGTTATAGAGTTTTTCCTAAAAGTATGTACCAAATTATTCTTCACTCATAACCCATCTTATTAGGCATTTTTATCAATTAAAGATATATTTCCCAATCAAATAGGCAAAAACAGCTTTCATTTTTGCTTTAATTCATACTTCTTTACTTCCTAAAGAATCTTTTTGTCTATTGGCTGTTTATACTTATAATACAAATACCTTGTTCATGTTGTGTACCCTATTGCATTCTTCTAATTTCTATTAAATTTTAAGAATTCTTTGGTGTGGCAGTCACTCTCTGGTGTCAGTTTCATGGTTGGGAGTGTAGGGGTGGAGTCTAGCCTGCCAATCTGGAGATAGCCAATGAGACCTCTGTGTGGACATGGCTTTCTCCTGAGAATTGTGGGAAATCTGGCCATATTTCCCCCTTGGAGGTGAGAGATTTACAACTCAATCCCTTGAAGATGCTTTACTGACCTGACACAAGGCTGATTCCCTGTAAGACATCCCAAATGAGAAGTCACATGGGCTTACCTTGATGGAACCAGACCTCTGAAACTGGAGAAGTCCCATAGAGATGTTGACATGCTTAAGAAGCCACAGAGAGGCCCCTTCCAGCACTGAGATGCTTCTACCATCACTGGATACATGCTGCACCCACTGGTCTGTGATTGTCCTGGCATCATTGCATGTGTTTCGTGAGTCTGAAGAGGACTTATGAATTGGTCTAGGACATATGGGCTAATATTGGACTTGTGACCTTAGACTGGACTGCGTTAGGATGTCTTCTTAATGTACAGTTGCTTTTGTATAGTAACCTCTCCCTTCTACACACATGCGTGTTTTTTAAATTTTTTTCTTTCATTTACCTGAACTTACACATTTGGATATTATGAGCATCAGCCATTGGGCTGTGATCCTGTTCCACCACCACCCCCTCATCTGCCCAAATTTCTTTTGGTCTTATGATTTGATTTTCGATGTGTCTGAGATTTTCATGTTGTCAGAATCACTCTTTGTAAAATGACCTCTAGTTTCAGTACCTGTGTGAAAAGGCTTTGTATACTTCAAACTATAAAAGCACATCTGGGAGGAGCCCTGATGGAGTTGTAGGCTAGGCATTAGACTGCTAACCACAAAAACAGATCTGAATTTTCTCTAAGATACTTATGGATTAATATTCTTTGCAATTAAATCTGCTTGGAATTCATTGGGTGTGAGGCGTGAAGTAAGGATTCAGTTTAATCCATTTCCAGAAGCCAAGCTAGTTGGCCCAATAAACTTTATTGAATAATCGGTCTTTTCCATACCAGTTTGAAATGAGACTATTATCAAATATGATTTTATATGAACACCTGTACTATCAAGTTGATTCCAAGTCACTGCAACCCTATAAGGCAAAGCAGAAATGTTCTTTTTTTTTGGGGGGGGGGGGGCGCATCACTGCTCTCCGGCGGTGGGAGTAGGAGGCCCAGTCCCACTGCCGGAATTGAACCTCCGTCCCAGTGGGCCGCAGTCCCGCGCACAACCACTACGCCAC
>PVJH01025483.1:0-31486 GCA_004026705.1 Nesogale talazaci
TTCGACTTTATCTTTTTATTGGGGGCTCTTACAGAAATCATTATCTCAAGCAAACTTGACCATATGTTGCCACCATCATTTTCCAGACGTTATCTTGCTGCAGTCCCTGAGTTTTCATTAATTCTCTTCTTCACAGAAGATTTCTGATCCTGCGGACCCTGCTCCCAGGAACGTGTGCTTCTTGCTGAGAAGAACCTGTAGGCTTTGTTTCCTCCATAAGGCTTGAAAGCAGGGACTCTCAACTTTCCTCACCACGACGCTTTCAGACAGTTCCTCATGTCGTGGTGGCCCCCTGACCCTAATGTTATTTTCATTACTGTCATTTTGCTACTGTTATGAATCGGACAACCTCCGTGAAAGGGTCGTTCGACACCTCCCAAAAGGTCGTGACCCGGGCTGAGCCCCGGTGGCGTAGTGGTTGTGTGCGGGACTGCGGCCCACTGGGATGGAGGTTCAATTCCAGCTCCACAGGGGCAAAGGCTGGGCCTCCTCCCACCACCCAGGCAGTGATGCCCTAAAAAAAAAAAAAGATCGTGACCCACAGGTTGGGAATCGCTGCTTTAAAGTCTTGTGGGAAGACTGTGAAGTGGACTATTCCCCTGTAATTCCTACTCTCCGTGTGAAACAGAAGAAAGAAGAGGAAGAGACTGGATCCCCTCTTGTCACTCAGAGGGTCTCCTTGCCTGCCTGCAGGGCGGCCACCTCTGCAGTCACCAAGGTCACAGGAAAGGCAGGAGCTCCAGGCCTGATGTCTGGAAAGTGCCGGGCATCGTCACTGTGGGTTCTGACTGCATGACAGGCTCAAAGCATCAGCCTCGGGGGTTGGACAGGACCCAGGTGTTGATCACGCCGACATCTAGCTTGGCCCCAAGTCAGCCAGCAGGGTTGCATGTGTCAGGACGCGGGGGCCTATTCAGGTCCCCATTTTCCTGCGGTGGGTGGTCCTCTGGTTCCCTATCGGCAGTGGGCACCCAGAGGCCTCCATCTTCCAAATCTGAGGTTCCTGGCCTACCCTGAATGCCCTGTCTCGGGTGCCCCCACCTGCTCTGGGGGTGGGAGCTGCCTTCTAACTGCACGTGTGGTTTCACAGGGTCTCTTAAGATCCCCTTACAGCCCTTTCTGCAGACTTGGGGAGACTGTGTGGGCCACAGTAGAACTGTGCTCCAGAGGGGCTTCAAGGGCAGACTTTGGGGGGAAATAGATTGCCAGGCCTTTCTTCTGCAGCACCTTTAGAACTTAACCCTCCATGCTTTGGGTTAGCAACTGAGCTTGGTTGACAACCCCCTCCCCATCCTCCCCACCCAGGACCCTCGCATCTCTAGGAGCCAGCAGAACTCTTGGAGCTCTGCAGTCCTCTGTGTCTGAACTCCCTGGAGCAGGCGCCACTGGGTTTAAATTTGCTCAGCGAAACCATGGCTCCTTGGAGACAAAACCCCCTGTCCCTTGTGCTCCCTTCTCTCTACCGGCCCCGCCCATCTCAGGCCCTCCCTGCCCTGAGGCAGAGACCCTGTGGTCTGTAACCACTGTAACTCTGTGGAGTCTGTGGAATCCACGGCAGCTGTTTTCTCCCCTGCAGGTTTGTGGACTTCCACGCGGCTGCCTCCACCTGCTCGCCGTCCCGCGCCTCCCTGCTCACCGGCCGGCTTGGCCTGCGCAACGGGGTCACCCACAACTTCGCAGTCACCTCGGTGGGAGGCCTTCCGCTCAACGAGACCACCTTGGCCGAGGTGCTGCGGCAGGCTGGCTACGTCACTGCCATGATAGGTAACGTGGGTCCAGCAGCCCCGCCCTGCGCCCTGCCTTCTTGTTGCGTCCTGGGTCTACCCCGCCCATTTAATGCCACCATTCTGGTCACCCTGCCACCTTCCTCCTCTTCCTCCTCCTCCTTTTCCCTTTTGTTTTCCCGTTTGCTTGCTGTTGAAGCGGGGAATGCTTTCAGCCACAGGGAACTGATCTCACACAGAACCCTGCTCTCGCTATCTCCACTGCCCAAAGATGCTCCCCGGAGCTAGGGTCTCGACCTTCTGCAGGCCCTTAGCCTGCAGGCCTTCGTCCTCATGCCTGCTGCCACCAGCTTGTCACCGGAGGGTTGTTGTGTAGCTACTGTAGGAAGTCTTAGGGAGCAAGAAGAAAGAGGTCCGTCAGCCTCATGTGTCCACCTTTATCAGGAAGCAATGCCTGCCCCCTGCACAGAACTGCAGCCCGCAGATTGGGTCACGGGTCACCTCTAGTTGCAAGAAAAACTCATCAATCAAACCCCCCCTTCACCTGGTTGATACCTGTTGCGACGGATCCAGGACAGGGCATGGGTACTGTGCATCTTTAGGACCAGGCGGGCTCGTCTTTCTCCCTCAGAGAGGCTGCTGGGTTTGAACCTCAGGCCTTGAGGTTAGCAGGCTGACCCTTACCTGACAGGTCAGTGGGGCTTCTAGATGCCAGGAAGGTTGGGGAGTTGGAGACTGGTTGACTTGGGCATGAACGAGTTGACCTTTCACGCACACACACACACACACACACACACACACACATCCCCATTCCCCACCCCCCACCCACCCCAAACAAAACCAATTTCTCGAGCAGTGGTTCCCAACCTTTCTCAGGCCAGGAGCCTTTCAGACACGTCCTCATGTGGTGGTGACCTCCCAACCATAAAATTATTTTTGTTGCTACTTTACAACTGTCATTTTCCTACTGTTATGAATCATCACATAAATATCTGATATGCGGGCTGTATGTCCATTGTTACAAATGTAACATAATTATAGCATAGTGATTCATCACAAAGCAGTATGTCATTATACATTGTGAAATATTTACTTCTAATGACAAATAAATGAACTTTTGTCTTGAAGCATGATGTTGTAGCATGGGTAACAGTCTTCACGCCGGGTACTCGGATGTGAGTGTATCTGCATGTGGGCAGACCCGCCTGGAGATGGATAAAGGAGCAATGTTTGGGTCCGAAAGAAAATTGGAAAAATATGTTTTTTCTAATGGTCTTGCGCAACCCCTGTGAAAGAGTCATTCGACCTCCAAAAGGGTCGTGACTCAACACAGGTTGAGAACTACTGTTCAGAGGCAGGAAATATGGGACACAGAGACAGGTAATCAGCCATCTTGTCCAAGGCCTTTCCCTTTTAAAACTTTTTGGCACCTTTTACTTAGCATTGAGTTGAATGTTTACTTGCACCCGGACATGAGACAATGATCTTACTGATATCCTTGTCCCTTGTCCCTTGAGCAGACTTTGTTCCAAGGAGGATAGGGACCTCATTTCCATTCACCCAGCCAGCAGCTGGTAAGGGTCGACCTAGTCAGGATTGCCTCCTCTGCCCACATTTAGTCTGTATGCTGAGCGCATCATCGGAAACCTGAACGAGATGAAGAATGGGGTGGTCTCGGGCTTGGAAGAAGGTTGGTTAGTCACCGGACGGTACAACCTCACTCGCTGAAAGTGGGGAAGACTCAAAGCCCGTGTGGCGGTCATGTGCCTATGTCAATTTCATGATTGTGCTATAGGGATGGAGTCTAACCTGTCAATCTGGAGATAGCCAATGAGACCTCTGTGTGGGCATGGCTTTCTCCTCTGAGAATTCTGGGAAGTCTCATGGTATTTCCCAACTGGAGAAGAGAGACTTGACTCAGTCTCCAAGATGACAAACCACTGACAAGACAAGATGGCAGCATCCAAGGAACTGGAGGAGCCAGAGGAGAAGCCACACAGCCTTACCCTGATGGAACCAGACCTCTGAAGCTGTATTTCCCAACTGGAGAAGGGAGACTTGACTCAGTCTCCAAGATGACAAACCACTGACAAGACAAGATGGCAGCATCCGAGGAACTGGAGGAGCCAGAGGAGAAGCCACACAGCCTTACCCTGATGGAACCAGACCTCTGAAGCTGGAGAAGCCACGTGGAGAGCCCTGCCAGTGCTGGGATGCTTCGACTGCACATGCTTCATGAGTCAGAAGGAGACTTTAGAGACTGATATCGGACATATAGGCTAATGTTAAATTTACGATCTTGGACTGAACTGGGTTGGGATGCTTTCTCAATGTTCCATAGCTCTTGTATATAAACCTTTCCCTTATATCCATATGCGTGTCTATGAATTTGTTTCTCTAGTCTACCCGGACTCAAACATCCTTGCTGATGAAGATCAAGGACTGCAACCTTCAGTGTGGATGACAATTCCCTGTAAAGAAGACTGAGCACCTGACTAAGAGAAGAAAGACCAAAGTAGCTGTGGATTTTGTCTTGCCTAGATCCACAGCCAATACTCATGGAAACAGTAGTCAAGAAATCAAGTGTCGTGTGGTGGGGGGCGCAGGCTGCTGCCCAAACCTCATTTGACGTGTTCAAAAGTGACAGTGTACCTTTGAGAACTAAGCCGTGGCTTTTTCAAGGGCCTTGTAGCCAGTGAAAGACATTCCAGAAGAAAGACTAGAGAAAAATCAGTGCATGGGAATGATAGTGCTGGTAAAGAAAATAGTGAAAATGCAAGAAGCTCCTGCCATAAAATGATTTTCGCTGCTACTTCATAACTGTCATTTTCCTACTGTTATGAATCGTCATGTAAATATCCGATATGTGGGATGTATGTTCATTGTTACAAATGGAACATAATTAGAGCATAGTGATGTGTGGCAAAACAATATATTATATATTGTGAAGTATTTATTTCTAGTGACAAATAAATGAACTTTTGTCTTGAATCATGTTGTGACATGGGTAACAGTCTTCACACCAGGTACTTGTATGTGCCTATGCTTTGGGCTGCTAATCGTAGGGCGGCCGTTCAAAAGCATCAGCTGCTCCTTGGGAAAAAAATGATACGGTCTGCTCCCATAAAGAGTTACAGCCTCATTGGATCTCCACTCAAGTACTTCCTCACTGCAAGGACACTTTGTTCTATTAAATTGGCGTTCCGGGACTGAGCCCTGGTGGTGTAAGTGGTTGAATGCTGGACTGCGGCCCACGGACTTGGTGGTTCAAGTCCAGTGGCGGCTCTCAGGAGCAGCGCTGGGTAGCTCCCATGACCACCAGAGGACAATAATGCCCACAATAACAAAATACACACACACACACACACAAATAAATTGGCATTCTATGATGCTTACCTTCCCAACACAATCACTGAAGACAAATGTGTGCATAAGCAAATGTGGTGAAGAAAGCTGATGGTGTCTGGCTGTCAAAAGATATAGCATCTGGGGAATTAAAGGCTTGAAGGTTAATAAGCGGCTATCTAGCTCAGAAGCAACAAAGCCCACATGAAAGAACACACCAGCCTGTGTGACCATGAAGTATCAAAGGGATCAGGTATCGGGCATCAAAGAACTAAAAATGATATCATTGTAAATGAGGAGAGTACAGATTGGAAGCCCAAAACCCCTCTGTAGGTAAGGGGACATCCCCTACGTAAGTGTCTTGGGAAGGAGATGAGTCTGTCAGGGTGGAGTGTAGCAATAATGAGGCATACAGCTTTCCTCAGTTCTTCAATGCTTTCTCCTTCATTGTCGTGATTCCAATTCTATCTGGCAAATCCATCGAGACCAAAGGATGTACACTGGTGCAGATAGGAATCAGAAACTTAGGGAATTCAGGAGAGTTGATCCCTTTAAGACCAGTGCTGAGAATGGCAATACTGGGAGGGTAAAGGGAAAGTGGAGTAGAAAGGGGGAATTGCTTATTTTTTTTAATTTTTAAAAATTTATTTTATTTTATTTTATTTTATTTTTTTGGCATCATTGCCTCTGGTGGTCGTGGGAGCTACCCAGTGCTGCTCCTGAGAGCCGCTGCTGGATTTGAAACGCCAAGCCCGTGGGCCGCAGTCCCGCACTCAACCACTTATGCCACCAGGGCTCAGCCCGGGAATTGCTTATAAGGATCTACAAATAACTTCCTTCCCAGGGTATGGACAACAGGGAAGTGGGTGAAGGGGGACATCAGACAGTGTAATACATGACAAAATAATAGTAATTTATAAGTTATCAATGGCTCATGAGGGAGGGAGTAACTGGGAGGGAGAGGAATAATGAGCTGATACCAAGGGCTTAGTAGAAAGTGAATGTTTTGAGAATGATGAGGGCAACAAATGCACAACTGTGCTTGACATACAATGGATGTGTGTCTGGGTTATGATAAGAGTTGTAAAAAAAGGGTTACAGTCTCAGAAACCCACGGGGAAACAGTTCTACCCTGTCATATAGGATCACTAAGTATTGAAATCAGCTTATGGCAGTGAATTTGGAGGTTGTGTTTTTGTTTTTCCAGGAGATCCAGCAAGCCTGTCTTGGATGAAGTACAGCCAGAATGCCCCTTAGAAACAAGGACGGTCTGATACTTACATAATCTGTTGTCAATTTGAGACTTAAGAGTTCAGGTGGAGTCTAATCTGTCGAATCAGGTCATAGCTTGATGGCTCCATTTGGAGGAGCTAAGGAGATAAATACCTGGCTGGAGGCAGGACACACGCTCACCCCCGAGAGATGTTCTTGTCGACAAGCCACATGGAGACAGGCTGATGGCAGGCAGAGCCTCAGAGCTGGAGGAGCCACGTGGAGGCCCCTGCCAGCATAGAGGTGCTTCTCACAAGACTTTCCACCCCCTGCATTCGGTGTCATTGCATGGCTGCACGAGTCCAAAGAAGAATTCATGGACTAGCACCGACTTACGGATTTGATCTGGACTGGGCTGGGATAGTTTCTCAATATACTATTGTTCTTTTATAGAAGTCTCTCAACCATACACGAGCATCTCTGGATTCGTCTCTCGAGTCCGCGCGGACTAACATCTCGTGTACTTTGGACAGGATCTGGTCTCAGAAGAGACCAGTCCCCGGAAAAGGATATCGTGTTTGGGAAAGTGGAGGCCAGTGAGAAAGAGGAGGTGAATCGATAGCGTGACGGCAACAGTGGGCTCCAACCAAACAGCCTTTGTGAGGACAACCAGGCCCGGGGAGCGTTTCCCTCTGTTCACGTGGGCTCTCTGTGAGTGAGACCCGATTGGATGGCAGCCTGCAACGAGGCAGCGGATGAAGGTCCAGGGTGGCCGCCTCCCATGTGGACTGCTCTTCCACACAGAGCAGCTCCAAATCCTCACAGCTGGACCAACAGGTAGCATCAAGATAAAGAGGGGGAAAGAACGCAGCTGTCAAGGATTTTGTCTTGCTGGGAGCCACAACCCTTGCTCATGGAAGCAGTGGTCAGGAGATCAAAAGACAAACGCATTGGCAAAATCTGCCACACCAGAGTCTGGAAGAGATGTTACCTTGAGGGCTAAGGTGCGCCTGACCCAAGCCAGGGGATTCCCATTCACCTCCGGCGCGTGTCAAGGTCGGGCATTGGATCAAGGAAGACTGGGGACCCATCGATGCATTTGAATCCAGGTGCTGGCGCAGCGTATTGAAAGTCACACGGACTGCTGAAGGGACAAACCGATCTGTCTTGGAAGGAGAAAGACCAGAGGGCTTCTTGGAGGCAAGACTAGCGAGACGTCGTCTCACATCCTTTGGACATGTTGTCAGGAGAGACCGGTCCCTGGAGAAGGACGTCATGCTTGGTACGGTGCAGAGACAGTGACCAAGAGGAAGGCCCTCACGGAGATGGAGTGACACGGTGGCGGCAGGTGTGGGCTGAGCCTGGGGACAATGGCGAGAGGCTGGTGCAGGGCTGGGCAGTGTGTCCTGCTGTGCACGTGGTCGCCATGATGGCACTGAACAACCACATACTAATGACAGACGGGGGGTGTCCCTGGGTGCTTGCTGTTGTGTCTCCTCAGAGACGCATGAAACCCTGCCTTCCCAACAGTCTCCTCCCTGGGTTTGCCAGCAGATTCTCAGAGCTGAGTCCCTCAGGAGGGAGCGTGTCTCCCTCCCCCACACGTGAAGGAGAGCTTGTGAGCACGTGGAGGCAGGCGTGCGACTGTGCCCGGAGAGACCCATACGGCCCACACTGGGCCAA
This sequence comes from Nesogale talazaci, assembly GCA_004026705.1. Classification (NCBI taxonomy): domain Eukaryota; kingdom Metazoa; phylum Chordata; class Mammalia; order Afrosoricida; family Tenrecidae; genus Nesogale; species Nesogale talazaci. The sequence goes on from PVJH01025483.1 coordinate 7,965, forward strand.
GGGAGATAGGTGTCCTCTCCTCTCACCTCTTTAATACAGAGTGGTGTGTCTGCGGTTTCCTTCCTCACGGTCCTACATGTCTGTGAGTGCCGAGGAGCCCTGCACTGGCCTGCGATCCGCAAGGAGGTCCGTGCTCAGTTCGAAGCCGCGTCCTGGGAGAAAGACGAGACTTTCCATCCCGGTTAACAATGGTCGTCGTGGAAACTGGCAGGGGTGTTTCTCCCCGGTCCTAGACAGCAGTGAGGAGCTGACATTGACTTCATTCCAATGGATTTATTTTGTTTTGTTTGGGGTGTATTGCTTAATCCGGGCATTTTTCTTCCTCAACGCACTCCCTCGTCCCCGCACACACCTGCCTTCGACTGTCTTATTCCATTTTTACCCCCAAACCTACGGGAGCAGTTATAAAAGAGACTACTGAGTGCAGGGCTAACTGCCTTCCCACTAGGCTCACCGGCCGTTCCCCTTTGTTGAGCACACATGTCCACGGAGAAGGGCTCTCTAGAAGTCCTACGGCCACACGGAATCACCTGCCGTTGGGCCTCGCAGCCCTCCGTGTGGTTTCTTGTTGCTGCTGCTGCTACTGCTAGCCTGTGCCTTCCAATTCTGCTCTCATTCTTCCCCGTGACTTCCCCCGGGGGTGGGGGGATGGGGAGATGCTTCTCAGAGCCGAGTCCGTGGGCCGAAGAGGCGGGCCACTGTCACTGACCAAACCCCTCTGCAGCGCCGTGTGGGACTGTGGGTGTAGGTGTCCTGCCGCAGGAAGGCCTCCTGCCCGGCGGAGAGGAAGGTGGGAACTGTGGTGGGAACCAGCATCTCCCAGATAGGGGGAGTCGGGGGGTGGGAGTGGGGCGGGGAGAGGCACAAGCCCACTAAGCCACCTGGGGCCTTTGCAGGAGGGCAGATAGGCTTGGGTCTGTGGCAGCAGGCTTGGGAAGCCCCTGGATGGTACAAACGAGGCATATGCCCGGCTGATCATCCATTCAGAGGCAGCTCAGAAGAAAAGCCTGGCAACATAGGTGCAGAAATCCAGCTATTGAAAAACCTTACTACGCGCACTACTCCCTCTTACACAGGCAGCTGCTTTTACGGGTGGTGGTCACGGTCTGGCCAATGGCTTGTCTTTCCCGCTCATGCTCCCCTTCCTACTTGGGCCTTGAAATATCCTCACTGGGAGGGTCCCTGGGGGCTCCCTGTGGCCCTGGAGAGCGAGGTGAGACTTTCAGGCCTGTCCTCCATCAAGGGCAGAGTCCACGGAGAACGGAGTGTTTAATCAGCTCCCCGGAGAGTCAGCCGACCCCTTGGGCTTTCTTCTGACTCTCTCTCTCTCTCTCTCTCTCTCTGGTTCTTGTTTTCCTACAGGCAAATGGCATCTTGGGCACCACGGGCCGTATCACCCCAACTTCCGTGGTAAGAATTCTCCTGGGGCTTGGTTGGTTACTCGGGAGACAGAAAAGCAGCATCTCTGTGTGGAAGAACCTCCTGAGTGCTGAAGCCTCTTGGGGGCAGGGGGTGCGCTTGGGGTGGGGTGGGGACCGAGTGCTGCAGTCCGTGACTTCCTGGGTTAGTCACCAAATGCTTGCAGATGGGAATCCCACCTGAGGCACTTCAGGAGAAAGGGGAGCCACTTGGGAAAAATCAGCCAGCTAAACTTCAACGGAGCACAGCTCTGCCCAGAAGCCCAGGAAGGGGCTTTCCGCAGTCGGCCCCTCTGCCCTCAGAACCCCAGACTGGCCCCACCTGGAAGGAAGCACATGACTGGGAGGGGCTGCTAGACAGACTCCTGACCCTTGCCCCAAACAGGAAGTGCCCCTTCTTGGCTGGTTCCAGCAGCCTTCTGCTTCCTCAGACTCTTAACCATTGGCCTCAGGAAAGCAAGCCAAAATCAACTCACTAAGCAAACACCCGTTCTCTTAAAACCCCTTTGCTGAAGGGCCGTTTCTTCAAATGGCCCCTCCACCGAACTCAGGGTGTTTGTCTTTCCGAGTTTTGCATTGGCTGTCTGCCTTTTCGGGCACCCGCCTTTGTCGCCATTGGGTAACTTCTCTTTCTGCCTGTCCAAAGTCTACCTCCACCCCCTCTGCTCCTATTCCTGCCACTGGGCCAGTGAGCACTGGCATTTCCCGAAATGCCGTTTTCTGACCATTTCTGACTTCTCGCCCCTCCTGCCCCACCTCTGTGCACACAGCTGCCCCTGTCTGTCCTAGACTGGGTAGAAGGATCACTGGTGGAAGGTGTGCGGCTTTGAATTTGGGAAATGGTTCTCAGAGGACAGACTCAGAGTGGGTGCTTGTGGGCCAGCAGCTCTGTCAGCTGACGTCTCTCCGGGGTGCCCGTCTCCCTTTAGTGCCCACTTCTCCCTCCTGCTCCTTCATGTTCCTTCTTCCAAGCTGGGGGCTCTGTGACGTCTTCCATGTGCACCTTGAAAAGATGGCAGAGGTTTCCTACCAACCACTCCCATGGATACGGCCCTAGTTTCCAGTGGTTGCTAAGAAGACTCTCCCAGCTGCCATTTTTCTCTACTAAGGACTCTGACTTAACAGTCATTTGTAGGAGAATACCCAAGTCCTGGTGGCGTCATGGCTGTGCATCGGACTGCACGTCAGCAGTTCGAAATCACCAGCCGCCATGTGGGAGAAAGACTCCAGTCTCGGAAAGTCAAGAGTTCCAGTCTCAGAAGCTCACAGGGGCACTTCTTCCCTGCCCCGCAGGGTTCAAGGAGTCAACCTTGACTCAATGGCAGTGAGTTTGTTTATTTGGGTTTTTTTAGAGCTCAAAACCCAAACCAACTGCACGGCCATCAAATCTATCCCGACTTGTCGTGACCCTGGAGGAGAGTGGACGGGTTCCCGGGGTGGGGGTGGGGGGTGTGAGGGGCACGGCAGTAGAAGGCTTCGTCTTTCTCCCCAGGAGCGGTTGGTGGTTTTGAACTGCTGGCTTTGTGGTTCGCAGCCCCATGCACAGCATGGGGCGCCGATGAGCCACGCTGCAACTCCCCTCTCCTGTCCCCTCTGGTCTCCATTCCTTACGCTTGACTCAGTGGGCTCGGGCTCGTTCAGAGTGACCATGCCGCGGGTGTCCCTGCGTGGGGTGGTTTGCTGGAAGCACCGTGAGAGCGCTTCCTGCTTAGCAAGCAGGGGGGCCGTGATGGGTTCAGCGTCCCCACTGTGGGGACCTTCTGGCTCGGTCACTGAGATCTGTGGGGGTTTCCTGACTCCTGGCTCCTCTTTCCTCCTATCTCTGTTCCCTCTTTGTGGCCTCGCTGGCCCCCGGCTGCCACAGACCTCTCTTTGTTTAAGGAAAGCCTTAGAGAACGAGGGGTGGCTAGAGGTGGTTGATGGCTGACCTTCAGAAGTCCTTTGAGCATATCTACCCACTCAGCCCGCCTCCCTCAACAGACTCACTGCCATCCACTTGACACCCGTGATGACAGGACAGGACAGGACAGAGCTGGCCCCGTGAGTTTTCGAGGCTGCGAATCTTCCAGGGAGGAGAAAAGGTTGTCTTTCTCCCTCATGCTCAGCTGTCCCATCAGGGCTCTTTTCTCTGCGTTTAATCAGCCTAACTCCCTGTCCCGGTGAGAAACCTCTCCAGGGCAGGGTCGCTTTGTGTTCATTCTTCAGGCCGCCGTGCAGCCATGGCCTTGCACCAGACCCTCCATGGGCAGGTCGGTCACTGCCCGGGGACATGGGCTGCTCCCTGAGGGTCCCCCCTCAAATGTCCTCTCACAGACAGGGACCCAAGTAAGGTGCTTCGACAGAAGCCTCCCCCACTTTTTTTTTTGGCCAAGTCCTGTGAATGACCCCCTCCGTAGTGCCATGGATGTAGATAGGGGCGAGGACACTGTCGCCACGGATGCGCGCACACAGGCACAGACGGCCAGGGCGGGCTGGCACTCACCGATTGCCCCCTTTGCAGGGTTTGATTACTACCTTGGAATTCCGTACAGTAACGACATGGGCTGCACGGACACCCCGGGCTACGACCACCCGCCCTGTCCAGCCTGTCCACAGAAGAACGGACCATCACGGTAAGACCACAGGGAGTTTGCTCCCTGAAGGGTTGAAGGTCTGGGTCCTCCTGGGAGCATCTGGGAGGAGAAGCCTGGAGGGGGACCTGCCAACAACCAGGGCCATTGGAAACCCCCACGCTGTCTAGGCAGGTGTTTGCTGGGCTCTGCGGAACCCACAGAGGTCCTTGGGGAGCCCTCGAGAAGGCCGGGCAGGTGGCAGTGACCATCGCCAGTCAGAGGGTTGTCTGCCTGGCACAGGCGGAGAGGCGGTGAACACTTTCATGCAAGGACACTTTTAGAAACGATGAGGTCAGTGAGAAGCTGCTATTGGAATTTTCCAGGTCGTCTGGCCTGCTTCTCTCCGCTGCAGGGGATCGCATCCTGCCAGGGCCTCCCACCGGCAGGCACCCCCCCCCCCCCCTGCTCCCTTTGCCTCTTGGCTGTGCTCCTGGGCAGCTCACCTGGCGCAGACTCGGGACAGGAGGAAGGAGGGGGAGAAGGGACCCAGGCTGCCCGACAGCCTCCCTTTCCTCTGCACACAAATGGGTTGCCATTCCGGTCTGGATGTCACTCAAGTGTCCAACCAGATGTCTTAAAGACTGGGCAAAGACTTGCACGGTAAAGTGACCAGATTTTAAGCAGGACACTATTGGGCAGGGGGGCTTTCCTGAGCCCTGGTGGCGTAGTGGTTGTGCACGGGACTGCAGTCCACTGGGATGGAGGTTCAATTCCAGCAGCGGCTCCACAGAGGGCAGTGATGTCCAAAAAGCAAAACCAATAAAACCCCACAAAAATAGTATCGTAATATATTTATTTTAATTTTAAAATGCCGTGGGACGTTGTTAAATTGTTACAAAGTGGGACGTCTGGCCACTTTATCTCATGGCGATAGGGAAGTGGATGTCGAGGACGGTGTGGGCTTCTCTGCTTCTCTCCCCAGGGGTCCCTGTAGCCCTGTCAAGAGAGAGCCGAGAATGAATCAGGTTAAGAAGTGAGCAGTGGGGGCTTCTGGGTAGTCGTGAGGCTGGCGCCTTTCATGTTCCAAGTTGGCATCGCCTTTCCCAGATGCTCCCTAACGCAGTGGGTTTGTGATCCGAAAAAGAACCAGCAGGCTCCCTTGTGCCACGAAGCAGCACAGGCTCTCCTGGGCAGAGTGCGGAAGTGGGTGGGACAATATGCCACATGTCAGAGCCGCTCGGAGAGGGCGAGTCCAGCTGACTCGGTTGTAATACAAGAGTTGCCGCCATAACGTGCCTTTGCAGACCAGCCGCTATGATGTAGCGTAACCCACATAGCCATGATGATGTCAGAGGGATGTTGGTCCTGGGCTCCCAGGGAAGAGGGCCTTTCCCAGGTCAGATGAGTGGTGAGGGTGTTGTCTAGTCGATTCTGATGCATGGACCGTGCCCTCCGTACTGACCAGAACTGCCCCCAGGACTTTCCAAATGCTATCATTAGGGAAGCACACCGCTCACCGCCTCGTGGGTTTGAGCCATCAACCTTTCGGTGAGCAGCGGGGTGCTTCATCTCTGGGCTACCTGGCCTCCTCTCAAGGGCTGGGAGAAGGTGGGCATGGGGATTTCAGGCCAGGGCTCTGCACGTTCAGTGTCCATGCTCCTGAAAGGTCCCTTTCAGCGCGGGTGGGGTTTGCTAGAGATGTTGAGTCCCAGGGCCCACCTCTGAGAAGCTGCGTTTGAACCAGACACCTGCCAGTGCCCGCTGCCCTCCTTACCCATTGTGGCGGGGGTTGGGGGGCAGCCTGTCATCATGTCTGGCACCCTCCAGTCCTATGAGGTTTGGCAAGTCTCCAACAGCCCTTAACAAAAAAATCCCTATTAAAATCCAATGGAAAGGGGAGGAGGGAGAGTTAGCGTAGGGAAAGAAGAGACCATGAAGTGATGGTGGCATTGCCATGAGATCCTCACGCGCCGGAAGATGCCACACAGAGGGTGGACTTTGGCACGGTCACTTGGCGCCTCCTTTGAGCAGCGCGAGGTCCTTGCTGTGGCCCCGTGCCGATGTGGGGTGGGAGAGGCGAGGCTTGAGTTTGCCTCAAGTGGCTCAAAACAGCTCAAAACAGCTCAAGTGGCTTCCAACTCATCTCGACCCTTTATAACAGGTATAGACTCATGGTCTGTGAGTTTCTGAGACAGTAGCTCTTTTTTGGGGGGGCGGGCATCACTGCCCTCTGGCAAGAGTGGGCGGCCCAGCCTCACTCCTGGAGAGCTATTGCTGGATTTGAACCGTGAGCCCTGTGGGCCGCAGTCCTGCACACAACCACTACACCACCAGGGCTCAGCCCCGAGATAGTAGCTCTTTAGGGGAGTTGAAAGCCCCCCTTTTCTCCTGAGGAGTGGCTGGGGGTTTCGAACTGCTGACCTTGGAGTGGGCTCCCCAGCATGTGACCCTCTCCACCACCAGGGCTCCTTTGTGCTTGTGCAAGAGGCCTGTGTTTCAATTTACCCTTAGGACGGGTCACAGGCTGGAGAGGTCTCCTGTTCTCTCTGTCGATCCTAGCTTCAACAGCGGTAGACATCTCCCTCCCACGTTTCCTGCGGGTGTACCTCAGGCCCAGACTACCTACCCCCCACCCCCACCCCCCGCCGCCCACTCCAGGTTGTCAGAGGAGGAGGCCTCCTTGTTCTTGTGAGACTGAGCAGGTTCCCACAGAGCTGCCAGAGTAAGAGAGATGAGGAAGAAAGGCCTGGCAGCCCACTTCTGAAAATCAGCCAGGGAAACCCAGTGAAACGCCCTGGCTGGATCCGCAGTGCATCATGGGGATGGTGCACGACCAGGCAGTGCTTCGTTCCCAGAATCCAGCTTGAGAGTGGCTGACCACAGCAACATGGGGTGTTGAGCCTTAACCAGTCATTCCCCTGTGTAGTCCTCATAGATTCTTGCCATGGGGGCTGGGGGCGTCCCCGTGCTACAGGCCAAGACACGCAAGCCGTGTCTAGGACGGCCGCCAGAGCAATCCCTCACCATACACGGATGAGACAGATTCATCTGGATGGGTAAAGACCAGTCTGAGTTGACTTTCCCAGAAGACGTGACCAATTCGACCCCACTCCCAGTTGCTCAAGCTTCTCTAAATTTCCCAACTGTGGTTTGTCATGGAAATGGTCCCATTGTTGTTGCCATTGGCAGACAACACCAACTGCAGTCCCGGTTGTTGGTTTAGGAAAATGCCCCTGCAGCTATGGATTCCACAGCTGGCGGGTGGCAGCTGACTCACAGAGAGAGTCCAACTGGTCCATCGGGTTTGCCAAGACTGTAAATCTCTGGAGTCGACCCCGGTGTCCCTGCTGTGGGAGATGACTGATGGAGGAGGTGTGGCTAGGTGCCACTGAGCGCGTTCTGACTGATAGCAGCCTCACAAGAACCAGCAGATACATCGGAACCCAGGGTTGCAGCCAGTGTGTTAATCCGCCTCATCATTTTTTTGGCTGGCCCTCTTCTTCACCAAGCACAATGTCCTTCTCTTGATCTGTCTGATCACAAGTCCAAATGACACGAGACCTAGTGTCCCCATTCTGGAGGCTAAGGAGCATTCTGGCTATACTTCTTCCAGGACGTAGCAGCTTTTCATCCAGGTAGTCCGTGCTACCTTTCATAGTCTTGGCCAGCACCACAATTCAAACGCGTCCGTTCGTCATTATTCAACTTTCACCTGCACGTGAGGCGAAGGAAACTACCATGGCTTGGGTCATGCCCACCAGAGGCCTTGTGGCAGTAGCCTAATCTGGTGTCAATTTGAGGATTAAGAGTGTAGGGGCGGAGTCTAGCTTGTCAATCTGGAGATAGCCAATGAGACCTCTGTGTGGGCATGGCCTTCTCCTCTGAGAATTCTGGGAAATGAGGTAATTCGGTTTGCTTCCTTGAAGACTTCCTACTGACAACACTCAGTCCCTTAGAGAAGCTCTACTGACAAGACTCAAGGCTGATTTCCTGTGAGACACCCGGGAGGAGAAGCCACGTGGCTTACCCTTATGGAACCAGACCTCTGAAGTCGGAAAAGCCACGAAGAGCTTCCTGCCAGTGCTGAGATGCTTGAGAAGCCACAGAGAGGCTCCTGCCAGGGCTGAGATGCTTACAACGCCACGCCACTGGCCTGTGATTGCCCTGCATTTGACGTCATTGCATGTGCCTTGTGAATCTGAAGAAGACTTTATAGACTGGTATTGGGCACATGGGCTAATCTCAGACTTATGACCTTAGACTTGAGTGGGCTGGGATGTTTTCTTAATGTACAGTTGCTCTTGCATATAAAACTCCTTCTTACACACATATGAGTGTTTATGAATTTGTTTCTCTAGTCTACCCAGACGAACCCAGTGTTCAAAGTGACATTTTTGCTCCTTCACACTTTAATGATGTTATTTGCAGCAAATTGGCCCAATTCCATCTGTCACTTGATTTCTTGACTCCTGCTTCCTTCCACAAGAATTGGTGTGGTTCCAAGCAAGATGAAATCCATGACGGCTCCCATCTTTCTCTATTGATCTTCTCTTATCGGTCCTGTTTGAGGGTCTTGGTTTTTTGTTTTTTTTTTTTTTGGAGGGGGCATCACTGCTCTCCGGTGGTGGGAGTAGGAGGCCCAGCCCCACTGCTGGAATTGAACCTCCGTCACAGTGGGCCGCAGTCCCGCGCACAACCACGACGCCACCGGGGCTCAGCCCCTTGGTTTTCTTTACATTGAGTTGTAATCCATATTGCAGCCTGCAGTATAGATCTTGATCTTCATCGTGCTTGGCTGTGGGACATAGAACCAAAGAGGCTGCTGCCCTTCTCCGGGAACAGCTTCTCTCCTGACCACATGCCCGAAGTATTTAAGACAAAGTCTAGCCATCCTTGCCTGTAAGGAGGTGTTTCTAGAACCTTCTCCAGTGAAGCAGCAGGCTGGAATTTTCCCCTTATGATTATTGTTTTTTAAGCTGGAGAAATGCTGAGCATGTTCTCCCCGTTGGGTTTTCAACTCCAAGTCCTCACACAAACACTTCACTGAATATTCTAGAGCTGCCCCTCTAAGATATCTGTCCAGTTCTTTCACGTCATCATGTTACCCTTTGTTTTAGCAACTCTGCCAAGAGAAGGCTTCAGTCTTGCCTGCCTGACATCCACTTTGGCCCTTTCTGTCTTCTTGGCCTCCTTAGTGACCTGTTACTGCTTTCGTGTACGATGTTCTTGATGTCATCCCCCACTTGACTTGTCTTCAGTCATTTGTGTTCACCTCTGTGTCTGCGATGGTCTCTTTCAAGCTGAGAGACACTCAAGGTCGTCGTCTGGTTCTCATGGCCTCATTTTCATTTTCTTTAGCTTCAACCTGACCTTGTATGTGAGCAATGGCAGGTCTGCTCCGCAGTCAGCCTCTTCTCGTCGTGGCTGATGGCGGCCGTTGAGCTTCTCCATCGTCTCTTCCCACCGAAGGAGTCAGCTTAATTCCCGTATTCGTCATTTGCGAGGTCTAGGTGTACAGTCGGTGTATGTTGTCGGAAACCAGTATTGGCAATGAAGAAATGAATGGTTATATCATGTGCTCTCCAGCTTCATTTCTATTTATTTCTCAACTATCAATCCTTTCTCTTTGCTTCCAGCTCTCATATTCAAATTCTAGTAGTTATCAGTGCATTTTTATTGCATGCTTGATCAATTTCTGACTGAAGAAATGGTAGCATTCTTCAGTTTCTTCATCATTGGCTTTAGAGGTTGGTGCATATGTTTGAATAATAGTTGCTTTAACTATCCTTCCTGTTGGCATATAGACATTATCTTTTCACAGGCAAGCGAGATCTCTTGCCTCACCCCCAAACCATTTTATCAGGCGCTCTTACAGATCTCATAACAATCCATAGGTCAAGTACAGCTTGTACAATTGCTACCACAGTCCATTTAAAAGCATCCTTTCTTCTTTAACTTGGCATGAGGTCCACTTAACCCGCCCTTCATCCCTGACAAGCTAGATCTTGAAATATTCTTTTTGATGAGAAACGTGATGACATTTGTCATTTGTCTTCAGTTTTTCATTCCCAGCGTGGTCAACCATCTCAGTCCAAGTGGCCAATCCCACTCCATTTCAACTCAGTCATATTTGTGGATGTTGATCTTTATACATTTGTGTTAGTACGGATTGACTAGAGAAACAAAGCCAGAGACAGTCATATGTGTGTATGAAAGAGCTTTATATAAAGGAGACATTGTATATTAAAAAAACATCCAGTCCAGTCCAGATCAAATCCATACGTCCAATATTAGCCCACATGTGCCTGACCAGTTCATAAATTCGTCTTTAGAGTCACGCTGTACGTGCCATGACGCCGAATGCAGGAAGATCCCAGATCACTGGGTAGCAAGCCTTGTGGGTCCAGTGGCGGTGGAGCTTCTCAGCGTGGGCGTGGGACTCCACGTGGCTCCTCCAGCTCCAGGGCTCCATCTCTCTCAGCGTCAGGCTGTGTGGCTTATCCACAGGAATGTGTAGCAGAGTGTGGGTCTGGCCTCCAGGGTGATCTATTTACCTCCTCAGCGCCTCCACATGAGGTCAGCAAGTGTCGACCTGAATGACAGGCTAGACTCCGCCCCTTTGGTCTTCATAGTCTCCGTTTGACACCAGATTATTACGTAACTGCCACAGCATTCCATTTCACTTTTGACCACCTCCAGTTTTCTCAGAGTCATCCATCATACCTTCCACATTCTGATCCTTAGTGGATGCTCACAGCCGTTTCTTCTCATGTGGAGTCATGCCCCGTCAGCGAGGGAAGTCTGGAAGGCTTTGCTCTGCGGTCCACATCGGGAAGGTCGACTTGGCTTTGAGGTGGCAGCTCTTCTCCAGGTCCGACTCTAGGTTTCCGACAGGGCTCTTGCAGGCGCACACACGGTTGTCAATCATTCAGAAGTGGACAGTCCCTTACGTCTGGGGTGCCTTTGTCTGGAAACTGGAAGGGATCTAATGCGGGTGACCTGCTGGTATTTGAAATAGTGGTAGTCTGGTTTCCAGTCTCTCAGCACCCAAAGCTGTGATAGCATGACAGCAGCTGCATGGTGGTCACCCTAAATAGAGGCTTTCCTTTCGACGGAAGAGTGGAAAACTGAAGGAGGGACTGGTGAGCCTACTGCCGATGGGCCAGGACAGTGGTTCTTCACCTTCCCAACACCTCGGCCTGTCAGACAGTTCTGCACGTGGTGGTGACCCCTACAACCATAACATTCTTTTCGTTGCCCCTTCATCCCTGTCATTTTGCTACTGTTAGGAATCGGGCGACCCCTGGGAAAGGGTCGTTTGGCCCCCAGAGGGGTCGCCACCCACAGGTTGAGAACCGCCGGGCTAGGAGATGCCGGCGGAGTGATTCTCAGTTCCTCTCCAAAATGGGAGTCCTGGTGCCCGCAGCTGACCGCAGTTGGTGAGAAGGGGGCCAGGCAGCTCTGTAGAGGGGGTGGCTGGCCCACAGACCTTCATACTTGCTCAAAGGGACTAGAACGGACCCTTGGATCAGGTTTCCGGTGCCAGGGAAGGGTCGATGGGCCCAGCGTGGGCAGATGGCGAAGTGTTTGGGGTTTGCCGTCCAGGTGGTGGCAATGAACCGGCTGTTGAAGTATGTGGTTTCCACCCAGGCGCCCCGAGAGAGCCTGTTACCCAGACGTGGCCCTTCCTCTGTATGAGAACCTGGTCATTGTCGAGCAGCCTGTCAACCTGAGCGGCCTGGCGCAGAAGTACGCGGACAAAGCCATCCGGTTCATGGAGGACGCCCGGTGAGGACCCCCGAGCTGCACCCACCCCTCCCCACCTGCTCTGCTCCCCCCGAAGCCACAGCACGGCCAACAGAGCTGGGTGCCATGCGTCTCCTGTACATAAGTTGGAAAGACCCGCTGGGACCCTGCTCTGCTCTCGGGGCATTCTCTGCCCCCCCTGCCTGCCACTGTCTGCCGTGGCTTTCTGCAGTGGCGACTGCACAGCTGCTGTCCACTAGGCTGGGACAGCGTCCGCCATGAGGCTGAGGGGCTGGCAGGGCTGTTCCTTCTGCAGGCCCCGGGAGGCCCCATCCTGCTTCTTCCTCCAGCCCATAGCGGGTTACAGCCTCGGCCTGATAGTGTGCTTCCTGGGTGGTGGTGCCAGTCTTAGCCACGGCACCCACCGACTCTCGTGGTGGGACTCCCCTCCAGGGCCCAGCCTTCAGCATCGCTCACCGGGGGCCACCCGAGGTGAGACTCACAGCGTCCAGGAAGTAGGACCCGATATGCTTTCCGGGTGTGTGTGTGTGTGTGTGTGTGTGTGTGTGATTATTCATCCTATAACAAGGGGTGACAGATGCCAGCATGGGAGGCCCCAGTGGGAAGGAGGCTGTGCGTGAGGCTGAGGGAATGGCATGGGCTGTGGTGAACCCGAGGCCATCTAAGGGGCAGCCGGCCTGGGTCCTGCTGCCGTGGCTCCTGGCTCAGTCAGAGAGAGAGGCAGAGAGATGCCAGGATCTGCCGGAAACCACCTGGTCTCCCTCCTTAGCAATCGGTGCCAGTGAAGGGCAGCCTGAAAATGAGGAGACGGCCCTGGTGGGTGTCTCAGAAACCCTGCCCGTGGGGAGGCAGCAGGCTGGCAACCTCTGAGGGGCTGGGGAAGGCTCGCGGATGCCTCCACATGCTCACACGCACCTTTGGAACGAGCAGGCACACCCTCCCCTGGGGTACAAGCTTTTGCCACACACTCACCTGGGGGACAAGTACTCACACCCTCACCTCGGTACAAGCACACACTCACCTTGGGTACAGACACACACCTCTGGTACAAGCAGGCACTCACAGGCATTCCTGTTTCCCTTGCCTCCTGCCCTATGCAGACCCCTGGAGCGAAGTCTGAGCAACGAAAGATCCGACGGGCAGCCTGGCTGCCCTTGTGCAGATGTAGAAACAGCCTGCTGGCTGCCAGTCCTCATAGCCAAAGACCAAACCCAACCCACTGCCACAGAGCTCACTGGGGCGCATCCGGGCCCATGGGACAGCATAAGGCTGCTCCCCAGGGCTTAGGGCAGTGGGAAGCCTCTGCTTCCTCTCCCAGGGAGTGGCTTCTAACTCCCGCCTTTGTGGCAGCACCCCCCACCCCCACCCCGATCCAGGCTCAGCCTTATTCAATATGCAAGGATCTTCCTTCTCCACCTGCCTCTCCCCTCAAGGGCCATCTCGCTACAATTTCTTAGCAGGAAGGCCGGGAGAGAGAGAACCTGATGGGCAGATCCAGGCTTCTGTTTCGTCCTGGTACATACAGCCTTCAGAAGGGCCTGTGTGTAGCCGCTCCCGAGGGCTTCCTCGGTGGACCAGTCCAGCCCCTGCCCCAACACGGATCGAAAATGTCCACTCCCAGTGCCCTGGAGTTCCAAGGTGACTCTGGTCTGACTCCTGTGACAGGGAGGTGGAGTGGAAGGCGGCTGTGTGGCTTCCAAAGCTGGGCCTTGGCCACCTAGTGTCCTGAGATGGAACCATGGCAGCCGGCCGGGGGGCTGGGCCTTTGTGAGGCGGACCTCTGCCACCTCCAGTTAATTAAATGGTTAATTTAACTGGTTAATGAGTCACTGAAAAGGCAGGCAAAAGCAGTGGCAAACACCTTCTCAGGTGAACGGGGGCCCAGAATTTGCCGATGTCTGAATCCATTATGAAGTCAGAAGTCGCCAGAGCCCTGTTGGCTTTTCATTTCACGGAAGGCAAGGCTGTTTGATCCCTCGGGGAAGCAGCCTGCTGAGCCACACAGGCGTCTCCCATTGTCAGGCCTGACCTCTCTCCTCTAGAAGAGACCCTGCAGCCCTCACCAGCCCACACCTGTTTGTCCAGGTGACCCTGGAGGGTGACGTCCTGCTCCTCAGGACGTTGTTGTTGTTGTTGTCCGGCACCAAACAGTTGGTTTTTTCCCACCCGGCCCACCGCGGACGGAAGCACTGCCAAGTCTTGCACCGTCCTCACTTCTGCTTGAGCCCATTGTCGCAGCCTCGGTGTCCATCCCTCCTGACCAGGGTCTTCCTGCTTTTCCCTACCTCTCTACCAGACACGAGGCCCTTCTCCAGGGACTGGTCTCGACTGGCAACACGTCCAACGTATGTGAGAGGGGATTAGGTGTGCCTGAGTCCTCCCTGGTTTCCAACACTCCAAATGCATACCCAATGCACTGCATCTTTTGATTTCTGGACCGCTGCTACCATGTGTAGCAGGCCTGACAGGGTTTGATCAAGGGCAATGTACCTGAGAGGAATTACGGAAACCTAAATGAAGGCTGAATATGATAGTGGGACAAGAGGAAAGTAAAAGGACAGAGAGGAAAGAGCTAGGAGTCAAAGGGCATTTATGCCTATAAATATAGGCATGCACATATGTAAATATATTTATTTATGATGATGGGGAAGTAGATCTATGTGTATGTACTTATAGGGTTAGTATTAAGACAGCAGATGGACATTGGGCCTCCACTCAAGTTCTCCCTCAGAACAAGATCACTTTGTTCTACTAAACTAGCATTGCATGATGCTCACCTTCCCGACACAATCGCTGAAGACAAAGCAGGTGCATAAACAAAAGTGGTAAAGAAAACTGATGGTGCCCGGCTATCAAAAGAGATAGTGTCTGGGGTCTTAAAGGCTTGAAGATAACAAGCACCCATCTAGCTGAGAAGCAACAAAGCGCACATGGACGAAGCACACCAGCCTGTGTGATCACGAGGTGTCTAAGGGAACAGGTATTGGGCATCAAAGAACAAAAAATCATATCATTGTGAATGAGGGAAAGTGCAGTGGGGGGACCCAAAGCCCATTTGTAGGCAACTGGACATCCCCTTACAGATGGGTTGTGGGGAGGGGATGAGCCAGTCAGGGTGCAGGGTAGCAACGATGAAACATGCAACTTTCTTCTAGTTCTTTGATGCCACTATCATGATCCCAATTCTACCTTACAAATCCAGCTAGACCAGAGAATGTACACTGGTACAGATAGGAAATGGAAACATGGGGAATCCAGGATGGATGCATCCCTCAGGACCAGTGGTAAGAATGGCAATAATGGGAGGGTGGCGGGAAGGTGGGGTAGAAAGGGGGAACCAATGAAAGAATCTACATGTAACCCCCTCCCTGGAGCTTGGACAACAGAAAGGTGGGTGAAGGGAGACATCGGACAGTGTAAGACATGGCAGCATAATAATAAACGATAAGTTGTCTAGGGTTCATGAGGGAAGGAGTGCCAGGGAGGGAAGGGGAAACGAGACGCTGATACCAAGGGCTCAAGTAGAAAGAACATGTTTTGAGAATGATGACGGCAACAAATGCATAAATATGCTTGGCACAGTGGATGGATGGATTGTGATAAGAGTTGTACAAACCCCCAATACAATGATTTAGAAAAGAAATATGTCTGCTCACCCAGCAGCATTTCATGGGAAAGGCCTGGTGATCCACTTGTCATCCATTACCCAGCGAAAACCCTATGGGGAGCACAGGGTTCACCGGTCAGCTGGTATGGCCAGCATTCCAAGGCGCAGACCGTTCCGAAGCCTAGAGGTGCACATGAAAACAAGCCCGAGCCTTTATGGATCTCTAACACCGCCCTGCTTCCTTCCCTCTGTGATGCAATCCCGGTCTGGTCATCGCTATCCCTTCTGCTTGGCTAAATGCGCCCGCCCCGCGGCTGTCACCTCCTCATCTTTCATCCCGTTCCCAGGAGCACCAACGATCAGGCACCGTGCCCCCTGCCCCTTCTCCCCTCTGCTGGAATACTCCTGAGGAAGAATACGTGAATGAGGCGACTCAGAACACCCCTGGTCCAAAGGTGGTAGAGAAGGACTTGTTCTCTTCCCCAGAAGAGACAGAGCTGGATGGAAGCAGGAGCCACAAGGATGAAGGAATGAGTCAAGACATTGCTGCACAAGACCTCAGGCCTTCCTCCTTTAGAGACCACCTCCCTACTGAGGGGCCACTGCGTGCAACCTCAACCTGGAGAGCCCTCATTCCCAGGTCTCACTTCCTCGGGGACCCCTCTCCTCGCCTCCCACCCTGTGGCAGTCACGTACTCATGTGTCAGTTCCACGATTGGGAGTCTAGGGGTGGAGACTAGCCTGTCATTCTGGAGATAGCCAATGAGGTCTCTGTGTGGGCACGGCTTTCTCTTGAGAATTCTGGCAAGTCTCGCAGTATTTCGCAATTGGAGAAGAGAGACTAGTCTCTGTCTCTTGGAGTCAGTCTACCGGCAAGATAAGATGGCGGCATGCTGATGGATCCTGAGTCCTGGAACCTGGAGGAGCCAGAGGAGAAGCCACATGGGCTTGCCCTTGATGGAACCAGACCTCTGGGTCCAGAGAAGCCACAGAGAGACCCCTGCCAGCACTGAGATGCTTCTACTGCCAATGGATACTGCTGATGGACTCTGAGCCCTAGAAATGAGGAGCCATGGGAGGTCCCCTGCCAGCACCAGGATGCTGCTACTGCCGCTGGATACACAAGATTCTGCATCCCCTGACCTGTGACTTCATGAGTCGGGAGACTTTATGGACTGGTATCAGACATATGAGCTAATATCGGACTTATGACCTTGGACTAGACTGGGTTGGGCTGCTTTCTCAATGTTCCATTCCTCTTGTCTATAAATCTTTCCCTTATATCTATAGGTGTGTTTATGAATTTGTTCCTCTAGTCTACCCAGACTAACACACATCCCAAGCCTGATTTGGTTCTGTTACACCTTCCATAGCTTCCTGCACTTTGCCTTCATCGTGTCTACTCCATTGGAATATCATTCTTTGATTCCATTGTGTTTCTAAATTGTCCCAGAGACCAAGACATGCTACCATTTCCTCCACCTTCCCGTGTAGTTCAGTATGTTCATCGTGCTCTTCGACCATCACCAAGGACCCATCCGAGATGTCTCTATCACCCTTTCCAGAAGCTCAGCGTCCCCAAAGGGCTATGTGTTTCTGCCACCACCCTTTTGGGAAGCCTTGCTGTCTCTACATGGTCCTATTTCATATGGTGGGGTCCTATGATAGGGGTCCTTTTGTGATTGACTTATTTCACTTGTCATCATGTCTTCATGGTCTACCCACATACCGTGGCTGGTTTCATAGCTGCATCATATTCCATGGCATGTATCCAGCATACTTCGTTCATCCACTCTTGGAGCCCTGGTGGTGTAGTGGATGATGAAGGGGGTTGCTAAGTTGAGTTCAGCACGTTGAGCCCACCAACCGTTCTGTGGGAGCAAGATGTGGTTTTTCCGCTCCCCTCAAGATTTACAACCTCAGGGACTCGATTCTCATTTGTCCTTTAAGGTTGCTATGGATCAGAACCCACTCTTGTTGGGGGCGAGTTTATTTGGGGTTCTGTTTATTCACTCAACCATTCTTCCTTTCGGCCATGATGAATAGTGCTGCAGTTGAACACAGGTGTACCAGTCTCTGTTTGTATCTCTGCTTTTAATTTTGGGGGGGCAGGTTATATGACTATGAGTGGAATAGCTAGGTGTTATGGTAATTCTGTGTTTAACTTTTCTAGGAACTGATTACTTTTTTTACTTTTATTTATTTTTTAATTTTAATAAGTCATTTTATTGGGGGCTCTTACAACAATACATCCATCCATTGTATCCAGCACATTTGTCCATAGGTTGCCATCATCCTTTTCAAAACATTTTCTTTCGACTTGAGCCCTTGGTATCAGCTCTTGTTATCCTCCCTTCCCCACCCTCATCAACACTTAATGAGTTATAAATTACTATTATTTTCATATCTTACATCATCTGCTGTCTACCTTCACCCATGTTTCTGTTGTTCGTCACCCTGGGGTGGGTTATATGTCAATCATTGTGATTGGTTCTCCCTTTCTCCCTCCACCTTCCCCTGCCCTCATGGTATTGATACTCCCATTACTGTTCCTGAGAGGGTTAGCTGTCCTGGAATCCATGTGTCCAGAGCTCTTATCTGTACCAGTGTACATGCTCTGGTGTAGGCAGATTTGGAAGGTACAACTGGGGTCATGACAATGGGGTGGGGAGGGGGGCACAGGAAGAAGCACTAAAGAATTAGAGGAATGTTGTATGTTTCATCAGGACTGTACTGCACCCTAGCTGGGCTCATCCTTCTTTGTGACCCTTCTATGAGGGGCTGTCCAATTGTCTACGGATGGACTTTGGGTCCCTATTCTGGTCACCCTCATTCACATTGTTTGTTTTGGGTCTTCTAATGCCTGATACCTACCCGTCGACATCTCATGACCACACAGGTTGGTGTGCTTCTTCCATGTGGGCTTTGTTGTTTCCAAGCTAGATGACTGTTCCTTTATCTTCAAGCCTTTGAGACCCCAGGCAATAAATCTTTTAATAACCAGACACCATTAGCTTTTGTCACCACATTTGCTTGTCTTCAGCGATCATGTCAGAAAGATGAGTATCACAGAGTGCCAGATTATTAGAACAAAGTGTTCTTACCTTGAGGGAGTACTTGAGGAGAGGCCCACTGTCTGTCTGCTACGTAATATTTGACATGTAAATATATGTACCTAGACTTATAACCCTAACATTATATAGAAATATATTTACATATGTACATGTTTCCATACCTATATTTATACCTCTACAAGTGTCTTTTGCCTCCTAGTTCTTTACACAACCTTCATTCAGTTCTCACTAATTCCTCTCAGCTACATTGCACTTAATCAAGTCCCTCCAGGCATCCTGTGCCCTCCTTGCCATCAATTTTAGATCAGTTGTTGTTCTTTTGTCCTTGGGTTTGCTGGCTACCCCCTTCCTTTACCCCATTCCCTACTCTCCCATGTCCTTCCAGAACCATCAGTCCTGTTTTTTCTCCTCAGTGTTGTTTATCCTGCCTATCTTATATAGATAGAGATGGGGGAGGGGGAGATAGAAAAAGAAATAAAAGCCTATAAATAGTTCTATGTCTGTCTATTGGTACTTATGAATGTTTTCCAGATCAAGTCTGATAAGGTGCAAAGCCTCCAAAGTCTATTTTGGGGATTCCTCAGGGATTTTGTTGCTTCCTTTTATTGGGGGCTTGTACAACTCCTATCATAATCCATACATCCATCAATTGTGTCCAGCACATTTGTACATTTGTTGCCTTCATCATTCTCGAAACATTTGCTTTTTACCCTCCCTTCCTCATGAATCCTTGATAATTTATAACTTGTTATTATTTTTTTCATGTCTTACACTGACCGATGTCTCCCTTCACTCACATTTCTGTTATTCATTCCCTTTGGTAAAGTGACCAGATTTTAAGCAGGACACCATTGACCGGGGGGAGGATTCTTGATGAAAAATTTGGTCTATATGGAGCAACAAAAATGTTCATAGAGGCTGAGCCCCGGTGGCATAGTGGTTGTGCACCCACTGGGATGGAGGTTCAATTCCAGCTCCACAGGAGCAAAGGATGGGCCTCCTACTCCCACCACCAGGGCAGTGATGCCCTAAAAAAAAATGTTCATAGAACGCAAAAATAGTATTTTAATATATATTTTTAATTTTGGGGGGCATCACTGTCCATATTTATTTTAATTTTAAAACACCGTGGGACGTTGTTAAATTGTTAAAAAGCGGGACGTCTGGTCACTTTACCTTTGGGGGTGGGTGGGACAGCTACATATCCATCCTTGTGATGAGTGCCCCCTTTCTCCTAACTCCCTGTTTTACCTAACTCCCAATCAATAGGATTTCATGTTCCGTGGTGGCCCTGCAGGACTCTGGGTGTTTGACTCAGCGCTAGCGTACCCCTGCAACAGGTGCTGCTGTTGGGGGTACTGTTGGGCTGACTTTGGACTCACAGTGGCTCCGGGTGACCCAATCGAACTAGCCCCCGGGGTTCTCAAGGCTGAAATCCTTACAGAGAAGCAGCCCTTGGGGGCTCATGGGTCAAACTGTCTGCTGCTGCTAGGAGGGTCGGTGGTTAGACCTTTGCGTGGTTTCTCAGTGGGACAGAGATGTGGCAGTCTGCCTCAGCAACGTTGACAGCCTCGGGAACCCTATGAATCCCTTCAGCTTCTTCAGTTGGGGTCACTCTAAGTTGAACTGTTAATTATTTGGTGCGGGGGAGGTTAGTAACTTGTACCAGGGCCACGGTGCCAGGTCTTGCTCCTGAGCAGGCCCTGGGGCGGGGGTGGGGTGGGTCAGGGCCATCAACTTTTTGATAACAGCCAGCGGTCCACCAGGGTGCCACCAGTGTTCCTGGAAAGATGGAGCCTCTCCGTCAGCTTGCTGAGGACTTGGAACCCCTGCTTGTGAAGACCCAGGATGGCTGCGGCCTTCAGCAGGGACGACGACGCCCTGTCAAGAAACTCACAGTCCTCACCACTGGACTCCTCAGGGACGTCTGGGTCGATGGAGAGAGGATGGATGCTGTTGAGAACTTCTTCTTGTTTGGATCCTGGACCCTGGAAGAGACTAGACGGCGCATTGCGTTGGGTGAATTTGCTGTGTACGGCCTCTCGAAAGTGTGGACAGCAGGCATGTCCCATTGAGGCTGAAGGTGCGCCCCACCCTAACCAGAGGGTTTTCCGTCACCTCATATGCACGGGAAAGCTGGACATTGAAAAAGGAAGACTGGAGACGAATCGATGCCTTTGAAGGATTGGCGAGGAGTCATGGAAGTATCTTGGACTGCCAAGAGCAAACGCAAAACATGAAAATCTGTGTGTGGAGAAGTACAACCAGAATGTCCCTTAGAAGCAGTGAGAACAAGACTTGCCCTGCCGTGCTTTGTACAGGTGGTCAGGAGAGACCAGTCCCTGGAGAAGAAGATCGTGCTTGGTAAAGAAGAGGAAGTCCTTCGATGAGACAGATCCGACCTTCCATGAGAGAGATTGACAGAGCCTGAGACAGTGGGCTCACCCAGAGCAGCAATTGCGAGGGCGGTGCAGGACGGGGCAGTGTGTCCTTCTGTTATGCCTACGGTCCCTAGCGGTCCGAATGGACATAATGGCACCTACCCACCACAAAGTCTGGAAGCTAAACAGAGTCAGCCTGCCTGCCGGGTGGGGGCCCAGGCGAGCCCCCTGTCTTCTGTCAGCAGGGCATCTTGCGGCAGGAAGCAGCCTACACAAGTACGCATGACCGGCCTGGGAAGAGTGGGCAGAAGGTGCCATATGGCAATGATGTCCACCTGCTGTCGCGATGGGGGCGCCCTCCCTGGCTGTGTTATCTGGGACAACAGCCAGGAGCCAGGAAATAGGACTGGGACGACGGAGACACTGGCCTTTTGTCTCCTGCATTTTGTTTGGGCTAATTTAAACAGCCACATGAGAGCGGCTCTAGCAAGCCCGCAGAGAAGCTGCCGGGTCAACTGGGGATGGCCCAGGTTCCCGTCGGGCACCAGAGAGCTGAGTCCAGGCTCGGCCTTCACAGGGGGTGGGGGGGGCCCAGTGTCAATGCAGTGTGCAGGCTGGAAGGACTCACCCGTCTAGGCAGGGCACGTGGAGGCCGCTTGGGCCAACGACTTAGAAGGCAATCTCTGAGTCGTCAAGAAATCCCCAGGATTCATGGTGGCCCGTGGGTGTCAGGGGAGGACTTTGCTCCATGGCGTTTCCAATGAGTCATGTGGTTCAGAACCAAATTGCCAGGCCTTGCTGCCCAGGCACCCCTGGCTGGGTGAGAACCTCCGCCCCTTTGGCTGGCAGTGTGGGCCTTTTCCAGCCTCTCTCGGTGTGTCCGATGGAAGATGCCCGGGTGGCATGGGGGGGTGGGGTGGTTAGGGGTTGGACTGCTAACCACAAAGTCAGCAGTTGGCATTGGGCAGGACCAAGAAGAGGCTGACTGACGGCTCCAGCAGCCATGACAGCCTCAGAAACCCATGAGGGGCAGCTCACCCCCACCCTGCAGGGTCCCTTGGAGTTGGCATTGATGCGACAATGGCAGTGGGTTTGTCCATTTTCACCCGTGGCCTCCCACAACCCTGGCTTCGGTGGCCTGGGGCCCCTGGGTGTCACCTCTGGGCTTCTCAGGACCCTGCTCCTCTGCCTTCAAGTGGGTCTGGGGGCTGTCAGGAAGTTTTCCAAGTGGTGCCAGAGGCTGGAGGGGGTGGGGGCCCCATAAGGTGGGAGTTTGCTTTGAAGGCAGCTGGTTCCCTCCCTGGTCCTTCATCCTGGCCTTCCTTGAAGTCCTGGGATTAGGAAAAGGCAGCCTGGTGCCAGGGACTTCTCGCAGAGGCTTGATCTGCATGCTCCAGTGCTCTTGGCCTTCCTGGAACTCCCGGAAGCTCATCCCCTGGGAAGGGCCGAGGCCTGAGAATGAATGGGCTGGTCTGCGGGCAGCAGATCAAACGCCAGCCTCTGTGTGACTCAGACTTCAGAGCGCAGGGTGAAGGGTGTGAGGGGGCTCGTTGCGTGGGGGTCTAGCTGTGGCCATTTGCTCAGCAGAAACCTGGTGCGTTCTCTGGTCCCTCCGAGCCTCTCATGCCTAGTGGCACCGTGGCTCAAGTGCTCAATGAAAAGGCTGAGGTCCGACCCATGAGCCGCTCAGTAGGGAAAAGACACGCTTCTTTAAAGGGGAAAGCCTCGGGCAGTACCTGCTCTGTCCTGTGGAATCCACCCGAGGGCGGTGGCAGGAGAGAGACCTCTCAGGAGGAAGACCCAGGATGTGAGGCCCGTTCTGCACGCTCTCGGGAAGGGTTCAGGGACCCTGCCCACCCTGCCCTGGAGGGCCCAGTAGGAGAACTGCCTCCCTCGGCTTCTGAGGCTGTAAATCCTCACAGAGCAGATCAGCCCATCTTCTTCCCCCCACCCCCCTCCCACCGAGCACCTGGGTGGGCTTAACACTGGCCTTTTGCTTAACTAGTGTGCCACCAGGGTTCCTCTTTGTGGGGAGGGGGGAGGGCGGAGTAGGAACTGCAGATCTGCCTGTGACCAGGGCACAGGAGGTGACTGTTGATAGGAAAGGTATTTGGGGGTGTCTCTGGAGAGAGCGAGGCATCTGTGTTGAGTGACCTCTCCATCCTCCCATTCCAGCGCCAGCGGGAAACCCTTCCTGCTCTACATGGGCTTGGCTCACATGCACGTGCCCTTGCCTGCAACGGGGCCGTCGGCAGACCCGAGCCCCTACACCACAGGCCTGCAGGACATGGACAGGCTGGTGGGCCGGATCAAGGACAAAGTTGACAGCTTGGCGAAAGGAAGCACCTTCCTCTGGTTCACAGGTACTGTGGTCAAGACAACAGCCCGGCGACAAGTTAACAGATCATCCTGCAGGTGCCCGGAAGAGGCAGGTCTCACCCACAGAGCCCCTTTGGAGGGCCTGCTGTGAACTCCATACCCACCCTGTCCCCCAGACTCTGTTGGTCTGTGCCCGTGGGGTCTGGGAAGACAGGCAGGAGAGCAGACCCCCCCACCCCCCGCCCCGCTGGCCCCGTGTGTGGTTAGGACTGTCCAGGTGCCTTTGACAGGGAGGAGCTGTGTGGTCCCCTGGGGCTGGCGGATGACCTCTTTCCAGTCCTCCCCAACCCCCAGTCGCCTCTCCAGCATGGTGGCCTTCCTGAAGCTGAGCCAGCACCCCCTTC
>PVJH01025484.1:0-31448 GCA_004026705.1 Nesogale talazaci
AAATATTTTGAAAAACAGCCTTTCCCCCCCCCCCCAAAGCCCCCAAAGCATCACAGATCCACGAGACTTTTAAAATGTCATCCTGTGATAAGACAACATGTTTCAAACATCAAAATTAAAGTGGGGAGGCCAGTAAGGGGGGGGGGCAAAATTCGGAGAGTCATGTCAGGAGAAAGGGATTTTAGGGTTAAAAGGAGGTTCAGTCATCCAAGAAGATGCAGAAGGCAACATGGGACCCCCGTGAGATGAAGAGTCTGGCATTACAATAGCTCTTCTGAGGAAAAACACAGCAACATGGCTCCACATGGTTAACAACTCTTGACAACAGGGTCGGTCTTGAACAAGGAGCCCTGGGGCTAGAGCATTGGACTCCTAACCCAAAGGGTGGGCCACCCAGCAGCTCTACAAAGAAAGATGACAGCCTAGTAGAACCCACCGTACAATTCTATTCTGTCACGTGAGATCACTGAGAGATGGAATTCACGCAACGGATCCTGACAATGGGGACAATGGGGTTTGAACAAGGTCCTTACTGAAACTGTCTCTAGCTTCACTATAGTCCATGGAGGCGGGTACCATGTTCATGGTCCTTTTACAGATGGGGACATTGAGGCTTACTAGTAAGGATGAGCCATTTGTCCAAGGTCACACAATGAGTGAATGTTTGATTTGTAAGGCCACAGGCAGTGGATACCAGCCTATTCTGAACGCCCTACAGGAAACTACCAGGATATCAAAAGACCCACCATCATCTCACCAATTTCTCACCAAGCAAAAGTCTTTTCTTTTATGTCTTCTACATTATCCGTAGTCACCAAACACATACGCTCTTTTTATTTCATGCTATTTCATTAAGCAAGAAGCTTAAGAAGGTAAGGTAGTTGGGCTGCTAACTGCAACATCAGCAGTTTGAAACCACTAGACCCTCTTTGGGAGAAAGACTGGGTCTTCTACTCCCGTAAGTATTACAGCCTATGGGTTGACATCAACTCAATGACAGTGAATCTGGTTTTTAATGACATTCAACTACTTACCTAACGGTTGACCATTCACACCATCTAGTGTGGCCTCATAGAGGAAAGACTTGGTGATCTACTTTGGTAAATGAATAAGCTGCCAAGAAAATCCAGTGGAGCTGTTATCCTTTTACCAGGGGCAGGACTGAGAGGCAGGATGGACTCTACAACTACAGGTTTGTAGTTGCAAACTACAAACTGACTCTGCAACTACAGGGTTTTAGCAGGGAAGGAGGATTTGCTTTAGAGAGATTTACTTTGTGATCATGTCATCTGTAACAGTTTCTGGAAGCCATACTTGATATCCTTTGTCTTCCCTGTTGCCACTGGGCACAGTGAGACATGCCTCCATGCTCCATGCTTCCTCATTATCCTGACACCAACCTTTCTTCCCAGAGCTCTCCACTTCTATGCCGGTTCTGATTATTTGTTGCCATAGCTACACAGAGCTCATGGACAGCACTCATCATTAAAAGGGTTTGCCGAGGGAAGTTAACAGGTCACCAAAAGGCAGGATCAGTAAGGAGACAGTCATTGTTGGCGCACAGCAGCTCCTCTCCTCAGGCAGCAGTCAAGTCTTTCTCTTGTCCTCCTCGGAAGGATCATGAGGGGATGACATGGTTGTGTCCCACATCATACTAGGCACGGCACCCCTGTAGCACAGAATTAGAGGGTGTGGGTGGGGAAGGGTCTCAGTGATGGAAACAGGAAGAGGCTGGTGGGTGATTGTTTCTCAACAAAATTCTGTAATCGTGCAAGGGCTGGGAGGGTGAGGATGAACTGGGGTGACTGGAGGCCAGGAACAACTTAGGAAATGCCCGCTGGCCCAGAGGTAGGTGGGAGCTGGTTTGGGGGAGGGGGCCTGGGGGGGTAACACTGCAGGGGTAAACAGATCTTTTGCTCCTCATGAATTTGCTTACCTGGGCCCAGGATTGGAGGGCTTCACACTTACACCCGATGTACCCAAGAACCAGATTTATAATACTGTCCCCTTTTTTGTTATGTATGAATGCTATAAACCAAATTATTTTTTTAAAAGAAAAGAAAATTAGAGGTGCAAGGAGGATGTAGGAGGTCTGGAAAGGCTTGATCGAGGGTAATGTAACCTAGAGGAATTACTGAAACCCAAATGAAGGCTGAACATGACAATGGGACAAGAGGAAAGTAAAAGGAAATAGAGGAAAGAAGTAGGAGGCAAAGGGTATTTATCAGGGTCTAAATACAGTCATATACATATGTAAATATATTTTTCTATGATAATGGGGAAATAAATCCACATGCATATATTTATAGGTTTAGTATTGAGGTAGCAAATGGACATTAGGTCTCTACTCAAGTACTCCCTCAACACAGAAACACTTTGTTCTAATAATCCAACATTCGGTGATGCTTGCCTTCCTGACACGATCACTGAAGACAAAGTGGGTACATAAGCAAATGTGGTGAAGAAAGCTGATCATGTCCAGCTACCAAAAGATATTGGGTCTGGGGTCTTAAAGGTGTGAAGATAAACAAGCGGCCTTCTAACTGAGAAGCAACAAAGCCCACCTGGAAGAAGCACACCAGCCTATATGATCATGAGGTGTCTTTGGAATCAGGAATCAGGCATCAAATACCCAGAACAAAAAAATCATATCATTGTGAATGAGGGGGAGTACAGATTTGAGACTCAAAGCCCATCTGCAGAAACTGGACAACCCCTTACAGAAGGGTCATGGGAAGAAGACGAGGTAATCAGGTAGCACAATACAGCATCAATGAGCCGTATAACTTTCCTCTAGTTCTTTAGTGCTTTCTCCCCGTGTTCCCCCCGCACCCACTATCAGGCCCCTTACAAATTCTACCTAAAAATCCAGCTAGAGCAGAGCATGTGCACTGGTACAGATAAGAACTGGAAACATAGGTAATCCAGGACAGATAAACCCCTTGGGACCGATAATGAGAGTAGCTGTACCAGGAGGGTAAGGGAAAAGTAGGGTAGAAAGGGGTCACCAATTACAGTACTCTACATATAACTCCCTCCCGGGGGGATGGACAACAGAAAAGTGAGGGAAGGGAGACAACAGTCAGTGTAAGATGTGAAAACATAATAATTATTATAAATTATCAAGGGTTCCTAAGGGAGGGAGGGGGGATGAGAAGCTGATACTAAGGGCTCAAGTAGAAAGAAAATGTTTTCAAAGTGATGATGGCAATACAATGGATGGATGGATGGATGGATGGATGGATTGTGATGAATTGTACAAGCCCCCAGTAAAATTATTTTAAACATAACTTAATTTTTTAAAAAAGAAAATAAAATTAGAGGTGCTTCCAGGAAATGGAAATGGATGCTGGGTAGGTAAAATTCCACCCCCAATTTCACTCCAAGGGAGACCCCCAACAACCACTCTGTTTCCTGGTGTAGGAGTTAATAGACAGAGTCCGGCGGCACTTGGAGGTGTTAGATGCCTTTCCTGCCCGTGAAGCTGATTTCATTAGCTCCCTTTCTCTCTGAGTTCTGGCCTCTGTTGCTGGACTCCTGCAGGGGCCATCGGCAACAGTTAAGACTCTGGATCCAATCTCACGGGATCGATGTGATATTCTCCACCGCCAGGACTGCTTCACGTTCTTTCCCTCAAATGCTTCTGTGGCTTCCAAGGGGATTGTCCAGCACAGCCAGCACCTGTTTAAGGAGAGAAACACATGAGCAGCTGTGTCTCAGTTCTAAGATTCTCTCCCAGGCTCCACCCCCTGACGCTCTCAATTCACCGTCAGGCCTGCCTCTAGCATACAGGAAGTCTAGACTTTCTACCCTGTCATTGCCAGGACCCTCTGCAATTTGGCTCCAACCTATCTACCCTTTATCTTGCAGTCTCTCTTTTTAAACTAACTAATCAATTCATCTTTGCTTTTTTTTTTTTTTTAGGCATCACTGCCCTCTGGTGGTGGGAGTAGGAGGCCCAGCCTTTCCTCCTGCGGAGCTGGGATTGAACCTCCATCCCAGCGGGCCGCAGTCCCGGGCACAACCACTACGCCACTGGGACGCAGCCCTCATCTTTGTTTTTTAACACATCCACGTAGGGTTTTTTTTTTTGCAGCAGATTTGTCCAATGCAATATGTTGTTGGATTTATTTTTTTTAATTTCTTAAAAAAAATAATTTCATTGGAGGTTCATACAACTCTTATCACAATCTATACATCCATCCACTGTGTCAAGCACATTTGTACATTTGTTGCCATCACCATTTTCTTTCTTTTTTGTGTGTGGGCATCACTCTGGTGGGAGTAGGAAGCCCAGCCTTGCTCCTGGAGAGCTGCTGCTGGATTTGAACTGCCAACCCAGTGGGCTGCAGTCCTACACACATCCACTACACCACCAAGGCTCAGCCCACCATTTTCTTTCTTTAAAAAAAAAATTATTGGGTGCTCATACAACTCTTATCACAACCCGTCCTTCCATCCATCCATTGTGTCAGTACATTTATACATATGTTGCCATCATCATTATCAAAACATTTTCTTTCTACTTGAACCCTGGGTATCACCTCTTCATTTTCCCCTCCCTCCCTCATGAACCCTAATAATTTATTAATATTATTATATTTTCATGTCTTATACTGGCTAATGTCTCCATCCACTTTTCTGTTGTCCACTCCCCTGGGAGGGGGTTATATGTAGATCATTATGATAAGTTCCCCCTTTCTACCCCACCTTTCCCTTTCCCTTCCCTTATCCTTTCCCTTGGTATAGCTACTCTCAATCTTGGTCCTGAGGGGTTTATCTGTCCTGGATTCCCTGCGTTTCCAGTTCTTACCTGTACCAGTTTATATACTCTGGTCTAGTCATATTTGCAAGTTAGAATTAGGGTCATGATAGTGGGGGCAGGGGGAAAGAAGCATTAAAGAACTGAAGGAAATTTGTATGCTTCATTGGTGCTACACTGCACCCTGACTGGCTTGTCTCCTCCCCACACCTCTTATGTAAGGTGATGTCCAGTTGCCTACAGATGGACTTTGGGTCCCTAGTCTGCACTCCCCCTCCCTCACAATGATATGATCTTTTGTGGGTCTTTGATGCCTGATACCTGATCCTATCAATACCGTGTGGCCACACAGGCAGGTCTGCTTCTTCCATGTGGACTTTGTTGCTCCTCAGCTAGAAGGCCACTTGTTTATCTTCACACATTAAAGACCCCAGACACTATATCTTTTGATAGCCAGGCACCATTAGCATTCTTCACCACATCTGCCTATGCACCCACTCCCTTTTTCTTTAATGATGATGTCGCAAAGGTGAGCATCATGGAATTCCAAGGTAATAGAACAGAGTGTTCTTGCATTGAGAGGGTACTTCAGTAGAGGCCAGTTGTTAGATTTCTCGACTGCTGTTTCCACGGACATTGATTATGGGTCTGAATAAAATGAAATCCTTAAAAGCTTCAGTCTTTTCTCCATTGATTATTGTGTGTTGAATAAGTACAGACAAGATTGATATTGTGAGATTCAAGTAACATTGGTCAAACCTTAGAATAGCAATCTGACATGGAGTGAGTGCTATGTAAGTGACTGATAAACTAAAGTGTTCAATGAATAGACAGAGAAGGAAAGGGTGCAGAAAGGCATTCCAGTCATGAAACCATGGGGCAAAATTAGGAATGGTGCCCAGTAAATGGGACTGGTACAAACGGCTGGAGGCCTGTGTGCAGAAAGGAAGGGACTGCCTGGCAGCAGTGAGCATAGGCTGGATTAAGGAGACACCCAGAATGTAGAGGATGTAATGATGTGATCTAACATAATGTAATCAACTTCATCAGAGGATCCGTGGTGAGCTGCCGAGTGGTTGGAGGATGGGAGTAGAGGACTATCCTCTTCCTCAGGTCACAGCCCTGCTACAAATAGGAGGCCACTTTGTCGGTATGTGGCCTGCATCTCTATAAAGTGGCACTGTGGGCAAGCCTGCTCACTTGTGCCGTATCTGGGTCTTGCACCTGGCTCCTGGACCTCCAGTTCTTCAGGCTTGAGTCAATGGCCTGGCATTCTGCCTGCGGATCCCTGAGGCCAGCAGCAGCCTGCTGGCAATGTGTTCATTTGACTCTGCGTCCACCAGCCTGCTTTTCTTGCTTCCTGGTTCAGCAGCCACTGCAGGTCTATGAGTCAGAAGAAGCCTCCAGTTGCACATCTGACTCACAGACTAGGATGGTACTGGACTTCTCCTCTTCTACGACTGCAAGAGCCCCTCTCTTGATATACATTTCCGTGTGTGTGTGTGTGTGTGTTTGTGTGAGACTAGAGAACCCAGCCTACCACAACAGCCAAGGGAAAAGATTGGCACAGGGACAGGACATCGACTCAAGAACCCTACATCATAGCTCATTTCCTGCTGAGCACTGCTGCCTGAGTCACCAGTCATGTCTGATCTCTGGCTTCTCCACCCTCCCACATGTGGCCACGCCAACTGCCTCTGTGAAGAAACGGATGACCCGGAACACTGGAGTGAAGACGGTGTCCCGGATGACATCTTTCCCATAGCCACGTCCCCACCCCACCCCACAGTCATCCCCAGAGCCATGAGTAAACTCTTCAAATCCCTGCTCACCTCTCATCCCACTGGACCCTCTCTGCAAAGGGAGACTTTATCAATCCTGGGCTTCTTTAGTGCCCTAAGACCACTGAAACTTGTGGATGGTGATTCTGACATTCGGAGTGGGGCGAGATGGTAAGGCCTGGCATGCCCCAGGGCCCCAGAACAGACAGAAAACAAGTTCACCCACTCCCAAATGCTCTGCCAATCTCAAAAGGAGGTGGTAACAGGGCAGGCTGGGTTTCATGCTTTGATCACAGGCGTGGCAAGGCAGGGCTGCTTTTGAAAATTTCTCTCTAAAAAGAAATCACTCACAAAATTAAAAACTTTAAAAAAATCACTCAAATGACTTCTGGGTACATAATCCCTAAATTGATAGACAATACTTTCCAAAGCATTAGAAAATGCAGACCCCCAAAAGAGGAAAGAAGGGAAAATTGCCTACAATTTCACCACTCACAAAAATCCACAGCTCACCTATGTGGCACAAGTATGTAACTGTTACTATGCATAGACATATTACATTATCTATGTGGCTTTAGGAACACATTGCCATACAGCCTTCCAGATTGCCACCCCGATTGAAAGGACATAGAGCATGAATGAACATTTCCTAAAGCCAAATCCCGGCCATCAAATTGATGTCGCCTCATAAGGACGGACCCTTCTAGGACAGGGTAAAAGTGACCCCATGCGTTCCCACCGAGAGGGCACCTCTTTATGGGAGTGCAAAGCTTCATCTTTGAAATGACCCTGAGGTGCCTCAGAAGATAAGCCTGGTGGTGTTTCCTTTAAGATTGTGTGGGCAGTTGGACACCCCCTTACAAAGAAGTCAAGGTGCAGTGAGGCAGCGATGAAACATACAACTTTCCGCTAGTTCCTAAAGGCTTCCTCCCCACAACTATCGTGGTCCCAAGTCTACCTTACAAATCCAGCTACACTGGAGGAGGTACACTGGCGGAGATGGGATCTGGGAATACAGGGAATGAGGGGCGGATGAGCCCCTCCGAGCCAGTGGTGGGAGTGGAGTTACCGGTGGGTGGAGGAAAGGTGGAGTGGAGAGAGGAGTCCACTGTGGGGACCTATGGATGGCCTCCTATCTGGAGGACGGACATGGAGAGGAGTGGGCGAGCGGCGATGTCGGGCAGTGTACGATACGACAAAACAATGCTAATTTATAAGAAATGAGGACTAAGGGGGAGGGGACCAGGGCGGAGGGAGAAGGATGCGAGGCTGATATCTGGGGTCCGAGTGGAAAAGCAGAGAATGTGAATGCAAGAAGGCATGTGAAGGTGCTTGGCACAGGATATGTAACAATGCAGCGTGAAAAGTGATGTACGAGCCCCCAATAAAATGATTAAAAGAAAGAAACAAAACAAAGCAAAAAAGATTGTGGTGGTGGCGGTGACTGTGTCGAGTCTGACTCTGCGTGACCCAGGTGACGGGTAGAACTGTCTTGACCGGAGTTCGTTGGCTGTCATCTTTAAGGGAGTGACTTGACAGGTCTTTTCAGTAGCTGAGCACTCTAACCATTGCGTCACCAGGGCTCGTTCCAGCTACAAGGGCACCGTTCTCTCTGCAGCCCATGTGTCAGCGATCGATAGTAACTACTAACAACAATCCCTTTCCTCCTACCTGAATGCTCCACTGGGCTCCCCTTTGCTCATTGAAAGGTTCAGGCTGCCTTGTGCCAACCTCCACACCACAGGGTTTGGCATGAGCAGGCTCCAAGCTCATTTTGTTGTTCCGGGACCTGAGCAGGTCCAGACAGAGCACTGCTAGTGCGTGGGACAGCGGATTACCAAGCCAGAGACAGTTTTCAGAACCTTGTTCGGACTTGTGAAGACTGTGAGCCAGGTGTGTGGGAGAGCAGCCCTGGTGGCCAGGGGAGAGGGTTACACAGACCACGAACAGCAAAAATGAGCAAGTCTTGAACTAAGGGACAAACAGAGACAGTGTAAGACAGAATTGTGGAGAGCCACCTGAAATGCACTGAGTTGGATTTTTCCTGTTGTTCAGCCGCTGATCAGGGAAGAAGGATGGGAGAAAACACCACTAGATGCAAATTGAATAATTCCTCTGCCTGGGTCCATGTGGATTCCAGGACAGGACTCATGGTCCCGGACTGTTGTTTGAGGCTGACCCGTTCAACTTCTAACGAGGCTACTTTCAACTTAAAAGGGAAGTATATGGTTAGGAGAAAGTGATCAAAGAAGTAATGACTCGTCCAAATGAAGCTCTATGAGCCAGCCAGTTTCTCAATGCTCTCTCAATACTTTAAAAACAGTTCTATTGATGTATATTCAATAGTTCAATCACATCAAGAAGTTTTACATCATCCTAATCAGTCTTAGAATATTTTCTTCATTCTTGTACTCCTCATTATTTCCCTGGAATTCTCCCTTCCATAATCCCAACGAGCCATTAATCCATTACTGTCTCATAGACTTACCTATCCTAGATTTCATATACAGAAAACTAAAAACAACAACAACAAAAAACCTGAACTAACAACAATAACAAAGTGAAACAAATAAAAACCACACTCAAAAATAAAGCTGAAAATATTAAAAATATTAAAAAAATATTAAAAACCAAATTTTCAACGGATCAAAAGAGAGATCAAATGATAAGGTGATGCTTCTACACTTAACCGCATTTGCAGTAATCCACTTTTCAATACCTCCTACATGATAGCAAGGCTTTTCACATCCCTGGTTGATGATCAGAGGGAATTCCCCAGAGGCTTAATCTATCTATAGTTCCCCTTCACTTTTTTTTTAAACTGAAACAACTTTAAAATGGGTCAAAAGGATGACCAGATGATGTTACATTTGGCTATCACTACGTCTGCCAGAATCAACTTTACACTGCTCTCTGTCTGACAGCAAGGCTCTTCACATTCCTCCACTATGGTCAGAGGGAATTCACAGAGGCTTAATTCACGTGAGGACTCTGCAAATGGATTCTGGGCTCCCTTCCGTCTTCCATCCCACTGAGTCAATGAGCCGATGCCTCCTCACAGAGACATGGTAGAATGCTAGAATACCCTGTGAGTTTGCAAGATTGTAACTCTTTACGGGAGTAGAACGTCCATATTTCTCCCATGGAGCAGCTGGTGTTGCAAACTACCAAACACGTTACCAACATGAAACCTCTACACCATCAGCGGTCCTCTCTGTTGTCCTTAGCCTTATGCAAACCAGTTCGAAATTTAATCTCTGTCATCATTCCCTCCTTTGGGTTTGGATTTTTTGGTTTACAATCCTTCGATCACACAGGCTAATATGCACACAGCTAATACGCTTCTTCCATGTGGACTTTGTTGATGTTTCATCGCTCTCCTGCAAAAGCTTGTCTACATTTTTACTCACCTCCCTTCCCCTACCACTTCCTTACACGTTCCCCACCTCAACAGGTTAAGGACGAGGAGTTCTTATAAACCCAGGTCAGGCCTCTCCCCATTTCTCCTGCCCTATTGTTGGCTACCATCAAGTCAACTCTAAATCAGAGGCCAGGCATGCAAGTAGAACTTTGCTCCATGGTGTTTTCAAGGACGTGACCTTTCAGAAGCAAATGGCCTGGCCTGTTTTCAGAGGCAACTCTCGATGGGTTGGGAACCATCAATCTTTCAGCTAGCTGTTGTGTGCTTAGCCATGTGTGTCACCCAGGGATTATTTTTCCTTTAATGCATGACTCAGGCCACACTACCCCAGGAAGCCTTTTCTGAACTTCCCATCCCCCTGCTGGGCTGGGTGCTCCTTCTCTGACCTTCATCTCATCTTATATGTATCTTTGTCATCCACTACCCATTTGATTTATTGATTTCTGCGTCTAGACAGTGGGCTCCCTGCATACCAAGGTCATATAATTTTAGCTCTTAAACCCCAGGACCTATTACAGTACCCAGGACATAATAGGCACTCAGTTAATGATGTTGAATCAATACTCACCTCATAAGGTTGTTTGGAGGCCAAATGAGATAAAGAATCTGACAGGGGAAAAATACACCCTTTAACTTACTACCTATTTATTAATTTTATCATCCCTGCATGTGCTTATGAATTTATACAAACTGACGTATTGTATTATTGATAATATTATTATAGCAAGAATGTGTGCCAATGTTTAGGCAAAGAGGTTTGATTACAGTCAAGTGTTGAGAAAATGATCAGGAATATATATCTATAGGTATTACTCTATTCAGATCTAAATTTATAACCTTCTAGACAAGAATGTAATAGCTATAGGTTGAAGAGAACAGCTAAGTCTTCCATCCAAGGAAGCAGAGAGAGAAGTCCACCAGATTTCTTTTGGGGCTAAGACTCGCTGGTTTCTCGGAGACTTGGAGCCACTGGCTTCTTTTTGCCACGCAGATTCATCTAAGAAATTCAACGATGGAAGGCAAAAATTGCAACCTACCCACCTTTTTATATGTAAACTCTTTTCTCACGGGAGAAGGGGTGACTGCAGGTCCAAACCTGTGCCCTGGTCTTTCGGAGGGAGAGGACCGGGATGTGGATGCAGCGATTGAAACAAAATCTGTCACATCCTGGTCCAAAGACAGCTACTGGCCTGGGACTGCCTGGTACCTGCTAGTATTTGGTTTTAGCTGCTAAGTAAGTCTCCTGATCTTATCAAAATCGACACTCACACTCAGCTAGACGGAATGCAGGGGGTGTTCAACCACCATTCAGCTTGTGCAGATGCTTTCACTGCAGTCGTATGAATGCTAGCGGATCTTTCCTCCTCTGCCTGGAAGGATGGCCAGGAAAAGCAGACTAACAGCCCCCTCCATCGGCTATTCTCTCTAGCTTCCTCTTTAAAAAAAAATATTTTATTGGGGGCGCATACAAATCCCATCATAATACATACATACATAAATTATATGCAAAGTACATTTGTACACTAGTTGCCGTTAACATTCTCAAAACATTTTCTTTTCACTTAAGCCCCTTGTATCAGCTCCTCATATTTCCCCTCCCTCTCTGCTCCTCCCTCTCTCAAGAACCCTCAATAATTTATAAATTATTATTTTGTCATATTCTACACTGTCTGATGCCTCTCTTCACCCACTTTTCTTTTGTCCATACCCCAGGGAGAAGATTACACGTAGATCCTTGTCATCAGATCCCCCTTTCTACCCACCTTCCCCCCACCCTCCCAATATTGCCACTCTCACCACTGGTCCTCAAGGGATCATCTGTCCTGGATTTCCCATGTTTCCCGTTCCTATCTGTCCCCGTGAACTTCCTCTGGTCTAGTTGGATTTGTAAGGTAGAATTGGGATCATGAGAGTGGGGCGGGGGCGGGGGGGGGGCACTAGGAGAAGCATTTAAGAACTAGAGGAAAGTTGCATATTTCATTGTTGCTACACTGTACCTGACTGGCTCGTCTCCTCCCCATAACCCTTCTGTAAGGAGATGTTGTTTCACCTACAGATAGGCTTTGGGTCCCCAATCTGTACTCCCCCTCATTTATAATGATACGATTTTCAGTTCTTGATGCCTGATACCTGATCCCTTCGCTACCTTGTGATCACACAGGCTGGTGTGCTTCTTTCTAATCCCCTCTTAACACAAGTTTGCTACATTGGATTTTTTAGTAGATTGCATATGTGTGTGTGTGTATTTATATATATCCCAGATACCAGATATGATGTAAGGAAGGGAGATAGTGGTTTTGGAGTTCATTCCACCAAATCAAATTGTTAATCAAACTTTCTGTTTAGAGGTTCTGAAAAGACTGCATAAGAGTATGTTACAAAAAAGGCCTGATTTGTGCCAGACGGGTGACTGGTTTTGTCACCATGACAATGCACCTGCTCACCCAACCATTTCAGCGTGCCATTTTGGGGCCAAAGCAGCAGGCCTCTCTTGCCCCACATGCCTTCCTCAGCTGACCTCACACCATGTGACATCTTTTTGTTTTTTGAGAATGAAAAGGAATATAAAAGGATAGTTGTTTGATGACAGAAGAGGTGAAGAATAAAATGAGGGAGGTACTGTCCAAACAGATGAGTTTGAAAAATGTTTCTAAGAATGGAATCACAGATTTGATACATGCATTAAGTGCAATGCAGTATAATTTGAAGGTGATAAGGTTGTTTTGTAAAAAAAAAAAAAAATTAAATACATAGCTTTGAAAAAAAATTCATTGTTTTTGGTATCCCCGTGTGTGTGTGTGTGTGTGTGTGTGTGTGTGTGTGTTCTGGATCATTGACACATCTAACTAATAACAGAATAGATGAAGGTTTGGCATTTCAGTCTACTCTGAGGGGACTTGGAAGAAATGCCTAGAGATCTGCTTCTCCAAAAGTGCCACGGAAGACTCTGTGGAGCACAGTTGGACTTTGGCACACGGGGGAGCTCCATGAGGGAGAGCCCATGTGGCAACCCCTGGTCCTCATAGATAGGGAAATAGAATATAGGCAGATCCTCTTACAAGGGTCCTCAAACTACGGCCTGTGGGCCACATGCGGCCCGCCGAGGACATTTATCCGGGCCATTGTTGTTTTTGCTACTGTTAACCTGCTTAGCAGCTGACTCGTCCTGGACCCACAGTGAATTTGTTCATGTGTTTGTCTGGTGGTTTGTTTTTTACCGATCGTCCAGCCCCCCAACAGTCTGAGGGACAGTGCACTGGCTCCCTGTTTAAAAAGTTTGAGGACTCCTGCACTTGAGCAGGGGTTCTCAATCTGTGGGTCGTGAGGCCTTGAGAAGTCAAACAACCCTTTCACAGGAGTCACTGGATCCATAGCAGTAGCAAAATTGCAGTGATGAAGGGGCAGTGAAAATAGTTTGATGGTGGGGGGTCACCACCACATGAGCAGCTGTATGAAAGGGCTGCGTGCGGCATCGGGAAGGTTGAGAACCACTTCTCTAAAGTCAAAGTTTCTCACCCTTGACCTTGTCTCAGAAACTCAGTGCCTGCCGTGGGTGCTTCAGAAATAGGCTTTACATCCACCCGCAAGCATCTTGGCGTCACTATGACTGACAGCAGCGGCATGGTGGCAATG
This sequence comes from Nesogale talazaci, assembly GCA_004026705.1. NCBI lineage: Eukaryota > Metazoa > Chordata > Mammalia > Afrosoricida > Tenrecidae > Nesogale > Nesogale talazaci. The sequence continues at coordinate 13,598 of PVJH01025484.1, forward strand.
TATGGGGCGGCCATGGTTGGCGGTATGAAGCCACCAGTCTCTCCCCCAGAGAACGACGGGGCTGTCTAGTCTGGTGAAGCGTTCCAGTCTCAGAAACTCACAGGGGAGATTCTACCCTGCCCAGCAGGCTCGCTCTCAGTCATCATCAACGCACTGGCCGTGATTGTGTCTTTTGGTTTAGGGTTACCCACGTGCCTTTCTATGCAAACGGCAAACTTTTACATGGTAACGCCATGTTGTGGGCCTCCGTTTTCTCGTTTTAAAAAAATATAGCTGGAGATCTTTCCTTCTCACAACACAAAGACCTTTCTCCATCACTTTTTATCCCACAGTTGAATAGCTTTCCAATCCCTGTTGCCATAATTTATTTACTCAGCCTAGTCTGGGGACCTGGTGGCATTGTGGTGAGACACTGGGCTGCAATCCACCAGGCCAGTAGCTGGAAAACACCAGACACTCCCCGGGAGAAAGATGGGCCTTCAACGTCTGTAAACAGTTACGGTCTCGGAAGTTCAAAAGGAGCAATTCTGGGGCTGAGCCTCGGTGGCGTAGTGGTTGTGCGCGGGACTGCGGCCCACTGGGACGGCGGTTCAATTCCAGCAGTGGGGCTGGGCCTCCTACTCCCACCACTGGAGAGCAGTGATGCCCCCCACCCCCCAAAAAAAGGAGCAATTCTGCCCTGTCCTAGCACGTCACTGGAAGTCCACTTGGACCCGACGGTGGGAGTTGAGTTTAAAATCTGGTCAACACATGAGGTGTCGAAGGGATCAGGAATCAGGCATCATAGAACTAAAACATAATACCACTATAAATGAGGGGGAGTGCAGATTGGGGACCCAGAGCCCATCTGTAGGTGAAGTGACATCCGCTTACAGAAGGGTTTCGGGGAGGAGATAAGCCAGGCAGGGTTCAGTGTAGCAATGGTGAAATAGGAAACTTTACTCTAGTTCTTAAATGCTTCTCCTCCCATGCCCCACTCTCACGATCCTAATTTTACCTTACAAATCTGGCTAGACCAGAGGATGTACACTGGTACAGATAGGAACCAGAAACATGGGGAATCCAGAACAGATGATCAGTGGTGAGAGTGGCAATATCGGGAGGGTGGAGGGAAGTCGGGGTAGAAAGGGGGATCTAATTATAAGGATCTACATTATACTCTTCTGGGGTACGGACAACAGAAAAGTGGGTGAAGAGAGACATCAGACAGTGTGGGATATGACAAAATATTAATAATTTATTAATTATCGAGGTTTCATGAGCAGGAGGGTGTGGGGAGGGAAGGGGCAAATGAAGAACTAATACCAAGTATTAGCTTAATACCAAGTTTAAGCAGGAAGCAAATGTTTTGAGAATGAGGACGGCAACAAATGTACAAATGTGCTTTGCAAACAATGAGTGGCTGTATGGATTGTGATAAGAGTTATATGAGCCCTTACTAAAATGATTAAAATGATAATGAATTAAAATTAAAAAGAGCTGTAAGAGTTCCCAATAAAATGAAGTTGAAAATAATCAAAAGGGGAAAAAATCTGGTCAACAAAGAATTGCAACAGCAACAACAAAACCAAACTGATGAACCAAAGGCTCACAAAGTGCAAACCGAAGGCTCACCGGATAGCCACATCATCTGCAGATGTCTGCAATTAGAAGTGGAGTTACTGGATCTTAGGTAGACGAATTTGTACTTTTGAAAGGCATAGCCAAATTGCCAGCCACAGGAATAGTACCAATTTACACTCTTGCTAATAGCATATGAGAAGGGACAGATTTAGAGTAGAAATAATCCCACCACCATTAATCATTTGTTGGGGGCTATTACATTTTATTCTTTGGGGGCATATTACATTTATTCTTTCCCTTAACCCCCACCCCACTGAGAAAGGTGATGATCATTCATGCCGATGGTCGAAGGGGATCCCAGGTGGTTCAATGGCCAAGTCCTTGGCCACTAACCAAGAGGTCAATGGTTTGAACCCCACAGCAGCAGTTCCTTGGGAGAAACGTCCTGCTGATAGGCTCCGATCAAGATTACACTTGAGGTTATGGCCCTTGGACACCCTTCAGCCCTGGGGCTGAACTCACTGCAGTGGCTCCACTTGCCCCTGAACAATAAAGAGAACCTCCCAAGAGAACAATGACTTCTGGGAGGTGTACTCTCCGGAGAACAAACAGGCATCCGTCTGAGAGCACACGGGCAGCCTTGCCCCAGGGGTCAACTTCAGTGGCAGGAAGGGAGGGGAAAGAAGGATAAATGGACACGGTGGACTCTGGGAGGAAGTGGCTTGAGTGCTCTGGACTGCTGAGATTGCGATCAACGTCACAGATCAACGTGTGTCCGGATCGTTGCATGGGAAACAAAGTTGTCTGCAGACTTTCGGCTAACCCACAATGAATAGTTTTCACCAAGACAAAACAACAGAGATTAAAGCCCTCTCAGGGGCGTTCGACTCTGTCAAAGAGGGTCTCTGTGTGTTGGAAAGGACTCAGTGGTACACTAGGAGGTACCATAGCCACATTGGCCAAAGAGTCAGAGGGGGTGAAGAACATTGTGCATCCATAAAGCAGAAGAAGGACTAGGCTTCCTGCTCCTGACAAGAGTGACAGTCTTAGAAACTCAAAGGGACAATTCTCCTCTGTCCTGTAGGGCCGTTATGTGTCAGTGTAGACTTGAGGGCAGTGAGTTAGTTTGGTTTGGTTTGGGGTTTAGACTCCCAGAAGGATTTCCAGTCTTGGAAACCCATGGGGGCAGTTCTACTCTGTCTGGAGTGTTCTATGAGTCAGAATGTACTCCATGCCAGTGAGTTTGTTGTTGCTGCTGTTTTGAGACACCCCCCCACAACACTTCACTATTCTTTGATGTGTCATCTGTAATTCATAAAGTCCTCAAGCATTTATTCTTAAAAGAAAACTAACAGTCAGCATTAATAATGCCAGGTGTGCCGTCTCCTGTAATCCTCACAACAGCCCCTTAACCTAGACTCTGCCATCCCTGTCTGCTTTTATGACTGAGAAACCAAAGTCTGGAGAGACAATAAGCCTTGGATCTGAGGTTATATATACTGTGTGTGCAGTGGATTGAGGGGTTGGAATGACAGCCATCTAACTGTGTATCTTTCATCATACTGCACTGTGGTCAGAGCTAAGAAGTCTCTAGACCACACCACCTTGTGATTGAATGCTGCATGTGAAGGAAACGAAGGTCCCAAGTTGAAGAGAAGGGGGTGTGGGAGGAGAGTTGTTTGCCCCTTAGGTCAATGGGACAGGATCACCACCTTCCATGGCTCAGGGCCTGTGGGAGGATGCTGATGTCTTGGCCATAGGAGCTGATGAAGTACTGGCTGGCCTGTCTCTCCTCCTGAAATACAGACACTTGCCTCCTGTTCTCTATCGCTGCAGAAGGCAGCAGTCTGCAAACTCATCAGCTGCTTCATGTGCCCAGCCTCATCTTCCCTTCCCAACTGTGAAAAACTTGATTGATGTGTTAATGCTTCTTAGTAAACCTTCATGTGGCAGTTATGTACTCACTTGTCAATTTCATGTTTCGGAGTGTAGGGGTGAAGTCTCGCCTGTCAATCTGGAGATAGCCAATGAGGCCTCTGTGTGAGCATGGCTTTCTCCTGAGAACTCTGGGAAGTCTCACAGTATTTCCCAATTGAAGAAGAAAGACTTGACTGAGTTCCTGGAAGACAAAACTACTGACAAGATGAGACGACAGCATGCTGCTGGATCCTGATTCCTGGAAAATGGAGGAGCTGGAGGAGAAATCACCTAGGCTTACTCTGATGAAACCAAACCTCTGGGGCTGGAGAAGCTGTGTGGAGACTCCTGCCAGTGTTGAGATGCTTGGGAGGCCATGGGGAGACCCCTACTAGTGCTGAGATGCTTCTACTGCCAATGGATACTGCTGATGGACCCTGAGCTCTGGAAATGAGGAGCCATGGGGAGACCCTGCCAGCGCCGAGATGCTTCTACTGCCACTGGATACACAAGGCTCTGCACCCACTAGCCTGTGATTGTCCTGGTGTCATTGCACGTGCTTCATGAGTCGGAAGGAGACTTTATAGACTGGTATTGGACATATGGGCTAATATCAGACTTAGGAACCTGGGCTGGACTGGGTTGGGATACTTTCTTAATGTTCCATTCCATTTGTATATAAACCTTTCCTTTATATCCATATGTGTGTTTATGAATGTGTTTCTCTAGTCTACCTGGACTAATACACTTCAAGTTGTGGACTGGCCCTTTGTGTGTAAACATGCCATGTGTTGCAGGCTGCACCCAGAGAAGGTATTTAAGCCTGCCCCTAATAAATCTCTGGGTCCTGTCTATACTGCAGGGGGTCCCCCAATCCCCTTGTACCCTAACTTTTGGCTATCCCTTTTGTCTATAAGCTTTCTCATCGCAGATAATACCCCTCTTGAACTCGGTGTGATGTAAGATAAGAGCTGGTCTCTAGAATTCTCTTACAGGAGACACGCTTGACTCCTTCCATCCAAGGCTCACTGATACAACTTGCTCCCCCAAAGGACACCTTGATCCTGTACCCTGACTGGAACAGAGTGTGGAAGAGAGGTTCGACCTCACACCCAGTCTATTCCAGGCTTTGAGATACCAACGAAGGTGACAAAGCTGAAATTCATAATCGAGGGGCCAGGGGATGTGAGTTCTTTGGATGGCTCTTCTAGATCCTTGTCTGTTGTGGCTGTTGTTGGGTGAAGTTGAGTGGAGTTGAGTTGAACTCAACTCAGAGCTTCCCCTTGTGACAGAATAGGTCTGCCCCATAGAGTTTTTTAGTCTGTACTTTATCATTATTATTTGGTTTGGGTGAAAGTTTACAGAGCAGATTAGTTCTCCGCCCAACAGTCTATCTGCATTTTGTCTAATGACATTAGTTGCACTCTCCTCCATGTGACAGCACTCTTTCCACTTCCTGACTGAGTTCCCCCATTCCATGTGACTTTCTTTCCTGCCCCTCTCTGCCTTCTGAACTTCCTTTTGGGGGGCCTGCTGCTCTTAGTCTTGTCAGCTGATTGTCTGAAGAGGAGCTGTGTACCGGGTGGCTGTCTGTCGGTTGTCAGGTTGCAAAGTGAGGTGGATATGGTTCCAGGCTTGCAGGAGGCCTGAGGGCCACAAACTCAGGAGCCCCACTAGTCTCTCTCAGACCAGCAAGTCTGGTCTTTAGGATTTTGAACTTTGTTCTATATTTTTCTCCCATTCTGTCCAAGACCTTCTGTGGTCCTGGCCAGAGCAGTCAGTGGTGGTATCTGAGCACTATCTAGTTCTTCTGGTCTCCTGTGAGGCCGTGATTCTTCACAGAAGCAGGTCACCGAGTTTTCTTCTTGGGGAGCCCCTGGGTGGGTTTGAACTGCTGATCTCACAGTAGCCAAGCTCTTCAACAGCTGTGTCGCCAGGGTTCCCTTTATTATAATGAGAACCCCGAACCCCTCCAACTGTTATCCCCAAGTCAACGCCCAGGCAAAACCATCTAAAGGAGAGCATCGAAGTGCCCCTGTGGGTATCCGAGACTGGAATTCTTCATGGGGTATCTTTCTCCCATAGGAAGGCCATCGTTCTTCCATGGAGCAACTGGTAGGTTTGAACTGTTGCCCTTGTGGCCAGCAGCCCAGCACATAGCCCAGGATCCCACTGGGGCTCCTATGGTAACAAAAGCTCGGTTTGCTGAGCATCTGCTGGGGTGGGGGTGGGGACACACACTGTAGCTAATCACACTGCAACAGCTCTGAAGCTCAGTGGCCCACCGCCATGATCAATGCCACAGTTAGTGGCAGAACTGGGGTTTGAATTCGGTTAGTTTTGGTCTTAAAACCCATGTTCTCTTAGAGATAGAACGTCACAACTGCAAGGAATCCTTTCTCTAGGGTCAGACAGAGCTAAGGCAGGGTCCTGCCCTCCCACCTGCTGAATCAGAGGTTACTTAAACAACAGCTCCAGGCCTCAGTTTCCCTCTCTGTAAAAGAGAAGAGCAGGGCGAAGGAAAAGAGAACTTAGCACAGGTGTGGAGGAAGAAGCTCTGAATCATGGGAAGCGATTCTGCTTGTTTTCACCAACAGGGACTGCTGTGTGAGCACGTTGGGAACCCGGTGGTTCCCTGGCTCCCGAGGGATTTCAGTCTCCTCATCTTTCAAGTGGGAGCCATCACCACTGCCGTCTGGCTTCACCCCGTGCTTCTGAAGAACAAGGCAGGATCCCTCGTGTGAAAATGCTTCATAAACACACACACACACACACACACACACACACACGATGGATCAAGGAGTCATCACACCTTCCTTAGCTGGCTGAGAGGTGTTTTGTTATTGTTATCGTCGTCTGTTTTGTCTCTGTTTCTTGTACTGTTCCACTCACCCTGTCTGTAGCTCTAAGGGTCACTCTCAAGTCACCCGACGACGAAGGCCCGAAGCAAAACTTTCCTCCGTGCATGTCTCCGCCTTCCCGCAGCACACCACCAGGCACCAGGCTTACTGACCGGCGCCGAGATTGGGGGTGGCCGGGAACATTTCATCCTCGAGCCCTCCTTTGGCGACCAGAAGGCGCAAGTTTTCATCCAGCCTAACAGAGGGGCGGCCTCTCCCAGGCGCGGTTTTACAGGAGGGGCCGGGAATGCCCCATCTCTGTTCAAACACACAAGAGAACCACGAGGCGCTCTGCTCCCCTCGGATCCTCAGCGGGGCTCCATGAGTCAGAGTCAGGCCGTGGCAGTGTATCGGATTTGGGGGTGCATGTGCAGGCTGCGTGGAACAACGGGTACCCCTCTGGGAGGGAAAGAGGAGAGAGGGGAAGGAGAGAGAAGAGAAGGGGGCTATAACTTGGGGAAAGCAGAGGGACCCCTCCGCAGGCCTCCCTCCCAGGATGAGTTGACTTAAGGACCCAACTTCCTGGTTGTTTTCAATGGTTCTCATGACGTGGTCTGAGCTCCCGTGGGATCAGTGCGTCTCTGGCAAATGGGGGTGGGGGGAGGATCTAATTTTGGAGCTTTTTAGCCCAGAAGAATGCACTACACTCAGTCCTCACCTATCAACATGGTGAGTTTCCAAAGAACCTGGTCGTTAGGCAGAATCGCCACTATGTGGGAATCGGGACCCATACCCTGTAAGTCCGCCCTTGCTCATGGCCCAGAAGAGGTCCCAGAATATCATACGGGCACCCACACTTTCCCATCATGCCTCCCACACCACCACAGAGCCCATGAGGGTCGGGTGTCGCGCACAGCTCGCTGTCTTCCAGGAGCTGTCCTACGTGGGACCCCACTCATCTTCCATGCAGCCCAGCCCACAGTCTCTCCCAGGTCCTTTCCCCATCAATCCCTTCTTGCTGATCTCTCTGGCACCTACAGGTCTGGTGTCACCCCACACTCTCACCAGGTGTCAGAAATCAGCCATCAAAGAACAAAATATCATATCATTGTGAATGAGGGGGAGTGCGGAGTGGGGACCCAAAGCCCATCTGTAGGCAACTGGACATCCCCTTCCAGAAGGGTTGTAGGGAGGAGACGAGACAGTCAGGGTGCAGAATAGTCGATGAAACATATAACTTCCCTCTAGTTCTTTAATGTTTCCTCCCCTCCACTATCATGATCCCAATTCTACCTTACAAATCCAAGTAGACCAGAGGATGTGCTCTGGTGCAGATTGGAGCTGGAAACACAGGAAATCCAGGACAAATAAACTCCTCAGAACCAATAAGGAGAGTAGTGCTAACAGGAGGGTAAGGGTAAGGTGGGGGGCGATAAGAGGGAACTGAAAAAAAATGATCTATTTATGACCCTCCTCCCAGGGGGATAGACAACAGAAAAGTGGGTGAAGGGAGATATCAGACAGTACAAGACATGAGAACATAATAATAATTTAGAAATTATCAAGGATTTGTGAAGTAGGGAGCTGACACCAAGGGCTCAAGTAGAAAGCAAATGTTTTGAGAATGATGAGGGCAACAAATGTACAAATGTGCTTGACACATGAATGGATGGATGGATTGTGATAAGCATTGTACGAGCCCCCAATAAAATTTAAAAAGAAAGAAAAGGGAAAAGAAGATTAGGAAGTAAACACAAATTGGCCTGTGCATACGAGGTTCATGCACTCCTAGTGCTGAGATTAACTGGGGACCCAAAGGCATTTCTACAGGGCGGGCAGGCCGTTTTCATACTAAAATACCAACTTGAATGGCCCAAGAGGCTCTCAACTTGTCAAGAGGGGCGGCATAACTAACTTTCGGATCGAACTTGCTTGCCTACTCCAGACGAGAAAAAAATGACTTATTCACCATTCATCCTCTCTCTTGACTCATAATCATTCCTCAGCAAATCCCACAGACAGGCCTGCTGGTCCCTGTGGGGAAGAGGAAGACACTGTGAAGAGGAAGCATGAAGGGCCTCCTTACTCACCAGCAGAGGGGAGTGCGCTGACTCAGCCTGTCCCAGGGATGGACAAGGGGAGATGGGAAAGGGCCGCCCTGGTATTTCCCAGTTCACAGTTGTCCCGTGAGTTCCAAGTGTTGCTGTGGTTTCCTTGGCATTCTTGGGTAGGATGTGGCCATCTTTCAGGAGAAGGGGGGTATGGAGGCAAGGGCTGGAGAGGTTAAGTGTTCCCTTCAAGGGTATGCAGCAAACCCAGCAAACTGCACTCCAGTGGACTCCTGTCGACCTTAGGCTTCTCCCTGGCCCTGGAAGATTGCCAGGCCAGGAAGCTCTGGAAGCAAGTGAAGGAGGTACCGTTCTGGGACACAGGTGAGCAGCATCTCTGGGCAGGCGTTTCTGGCAACAAGTGGAAGCTCAGCTTGCCCAGGCTGCCTCCATGCTGCACACCGACAGGCAAGAAAACCATATACCAGATCTGGGTTGATCGTGTGGTTTAAGGGGGGCACCGAGAGGTCTTCCTCCGCCCAATACTCTATGTGTGTCTGTGTGTGTGTGAGTGGGTGGGTGGGGGGCAATTGTAGGAACTCCCTGTATGCTCTGTGACATTTTTCTCTAAGTCTCACAGTGCCCTTAAAAAATAAAGTGGATCAACAAAAGAAGAAGAGTGGTTTCGTCCCCTTTTGTGCCTGTGGAAGCTGACATGGTCAGATGGAAAGTTGACCCCTTTGTGTTGAGGCAGTATCTTCTTAGGAGATCTGATGCAACCATGCAACCCTGGTATGTGCATGAGAGGCCCTGGTGGCACAGGGGGTTAAGCACTGGGCCGGTTACCTCAGGGCTCAAACCCACCAGCCGCTCTAAGGAGGAGAGATGAGGCTCCCTCATCTCTGCGCCCATAAATAGTCACAGTCTCAGTAGAAACACTAAGTTGCAGATGAACTCTGTTCTTTGGGGCCCCTATGAGTGGAACCCTCCCACTCAGGGGAAGTGGGGTGGCATTTCGGTGTGCAGAGCACACTGAGACCTTACCAGGCCATCATGCTTTGTTGTTGGTGTTGCTGAAGACAAGCTGCTTGATCCCTGGTCATGCGACAGAGCAGAACTGTCCCATCAGGCTTCAGAACTTATCATCGTATTTTAAAAATTCATAAAAGTATGATATTTAATGACCATATCAAGGTACATTGAAAACATTTAAATACTTTAATGAAAATGCTATGTATCAGGCGATTAACACAAGCAGTTGTATATTTCAGTTTTTCCCAATCTCTTCATCCCATTTCCCCTCAAAAATGTGTTGTTCTTTTTTTTAACCATTTTATTAGGGGCTCCTACAACTCCCATTACCATCCATCCATCCATCCATCCATCCATCCATTGTATGCAAAACCTATTTGTGCACCTGTTGTCTTCATCATTCTCAAAACATTTTCTTTCCACTTAAACCCCTGGTGTCAGCTCCAGAGGTTGTCATCTGTTTGGGAACAGATCCCCAGGTCTTCACGCCCATGGAGCTCCTGATGCGTCCAAACCACCAGGCTTTTGGATTTGCAACTAAGAACTTAGCTATGGGGACCCCCAGGCACCTTATAAGCATGTATCTAGATCCCTACAGAAGCCCATGCAGGACTGAGAGGAGGATTTCTCTGGTGAGCCTGTGAAAGAATCAGATCTCAAAGTGGTAAATCCCTGGGACAGTCGGAGAGACTGTTCCACCTGGACATTCTATTTTTCAGCTCCAATACACTTTCCATTGCACTTCAAATAAAACCAGGTCTAGTGTCCTGACTCCCCAGACCCTGGGCAATCCAGCCCTTCCCTCATGCTCCCCCTCACGCAAATGCTGCAGGAGCCTTCCTCACCCCGGATCCCCTATGAGCTGTCACTTCTGCTGCTAAGTCTACCACACTCCTGAGCCTTCGCTACCCTTCAGGACTTGTCTGGGAACGCCTCCTGCCCTCACCACCGAAAGGAAGAATTCCTCATGCCTTTCACAACAGCTGGTTCTTTTACTTCACAGTGTTGATTAAATGTGAATGTGTGTGTCTGTCGATTTAATTAAGGTCTGATCCACCAAATCGATTTCAAGTTCCATCAGGCAAGGTCAGTCTTACGCATCTCTTCCTCCCCAACACCAAGTCCAGTCTCAACATGGCACCCTACCCTAACTTGACCTCAGTTGCCATTATTTCAGGACTTGAGATGAGGAGATTATCCTTGATTATCTGGGAGTGCTCTCCATGTAACCATTGAAACACACACAGACCTCACGGCGTCGCCTGACTGGTGGTGACCCATGAATGCACAGTAGAACTGTGCTTCAGGGTTTCCCACCACTGGTTCTTGGAAGTCGCTCCCCAGGCCTGCCTGCACGGGACCTCTGGGTGGACTCCAAGCTCTAACCTTTTGGTTAGCAAGTTGTATCATCCAAGGACTCCTTTACCCTTGGGAGGAGCTCAGTACCTATTTGCTGAATGGTTGAATCAGTCTCCCTCTCTATATCTCTATCTCTATCTCCTATTCTGAGATCCAGTCAATGTCAACTCACAGCGACCCAGCAAGTGGGGTAGAACCACCTCGGTGGGTCTCTGAAACAGTAACTTTGTGGGAGTAGAAAGTCCCATCTTTCTCCCATGGAATGGCTGGTGGTTTCGAACTGTTGGCCTTTTGGTGATGCAGCCCACTGCCACCGGGGTTTCTGGTTGAATAGGTAGATCGACTGCACTTTAAGGTGTCAAAGGCCCTGACACCCATGAGGAGCCAATGCCCCTGGGTCTCCAGGCCCCTCCCCTGTCCTTCAGGTCACACTGAGAGGGTGACCAACTGACCGGGGCTTCTCAGTTTCAACCTGGCCCTCAACACTTCAACTCGTTTCTCTGCTTGTGTCTGCATTGTCTGTTCTGCTTTGAGGCAAAATTTCCTTAAGAAAATTAAATGAAGGGTCAAGCCCCGGTGGCGTGGTGGCTGTGTGCGGCACTGCGGCCCACTGGGTTGGTGGTTCAAATCCAGCAGCAGCTCTCCAGGAGCAAGGCTGGGCCTCCTACTCCCACCAGAGGGCAGTGATGCAAAAAAAAAAGCCCACAAAAAAAGCCAAAACCAAAACAAATGAATGAAGTGAAGTAAATGTAACATAAAGTTGACCGTTTCTAAACAAGCAATTGGGATTTTCTACATTCTTGCCCTGTGTACAATCCACTGACATTATCTCGTTCAGGGGTACTCAATACATGGATCGAGGTCTCTCGTCGATTGCAAATGCAGTGTGGGTAGAACACATGGGATTAAAACAATAGATGCAAGCCTACCATCAATCCCGTCACTTGACTGACATACGGCACAGCCAATCACATGCAATCTTAGGTGTCAAACGCATGCGCGAACAACTGCGCTAAGTGCATTTATGAATAGATGCTATAAATAAGTACATAAAAGTAAATATATCTTTTGCCTTTTTGTAGCTGGTGGATCATTTTGACCTGAACACTCTATCAGTAGCTCGCATGCTGGACAAGTGTGAGCACCCCTGATCTTCTCCCAAAGTATTTTCATCCCTCCCCAGAGGAGCCCCCCCCCCCACATTAACCAGCAACTTCTCTTGGGCCTCCCCCTTCCCTCCGCCCCTGGGAGCCATCAGTCCGAGAAGTCTGTGTGCAGCGGCCTAGTCCAGACAGTCCCGATAAATGGAACCATGTATGATGGGGTCTGCTCAGCACCTGCATCCTGCTCTCTGGCCTCATCTCCAGTGTGCCCCGAACAGCACGCCCTGCCTTCTAACGGCTGGAGACTACTCCCTGGTAAGGGTGAAACCTCGAACCAAGCTCTGCCATCCACTCCGAGTGACCCTGTAGGACAGGGTCTCTACAGGATAGCTCTGAGTTTCCAAGACGGTAAGTTTCCTCGGGCAGTCTCAGCTTTTCCCATAGATCAGCTGGTGGCTTCAAACTGCTGACCTCGCAGGTCACCGCCCAATGCAGAGCCACTCGGAGGCACCAGGGCTTTGTCCCAGGTCAGCAGTTACTGCTGGAGGTCGTTTTGCCTCTGGGCTCTCCCTGCTGCCCAGGCTCACCAGGGCAGGGCTTTGGAACGTGCCCTCCCAGGAACCCCACTTTCCTGTGAGCATCAACTTGCTCGGGAAGGAGGCAGAGTCTGGGCATGCCTCTCCCTAGAGCTCTCCCTGAGCCCGTTCTAGACCCATCCGGCCCGCGGAGGGTCACAATCCTTGCCTTCAGCCCTGAACCAAGAGAGTCTGGTCTTTTTGCTTTCAAAAGCATCCTTTGCTTCCTTGGCAGCTGGGGCGGGCAGCCAGGGAGGCATGGGGCAAGACTGTGTGTGTGTGTGTGTGTGTGTGTGTGTGTGTGTGTGTGTGTGTGTAGGGGGTGGGGGTTGCTGGCGGCTACTTTGCAGACCTGGCTGGAGAAGAAAACAGTACTGATTGTCTTCAAGGCCCAGCTGCAGAACCGCCTGAGCTCGGCAGCAGATTATAAATAGCTCCAGTCCACTCCCAACAACTTGAAAATGAGGAAATAGATATCTTTTTTTTTTTCCTATCTGAGAAGAACAGAGCTTCACATCGATCCTGGCCCCCTCCTCAGCCCCACCCCAATGACCTATGATTCCTGTCTTCCCATCATTTTGGGGGATCGAGGCTCCCAATACCCAGTGGCTGCTTCAGTGCCAAATTCTACCGGAAAGAAGGCACTGCTGGGGAAGGCCTGTCTGTCTCTTCATTGTGGTGCAGACGTGCTGGCCCACAGGCCCCTGGGGTGGAGTGGAGACCATTCCACAGTGAGTTCGTGATTGCCCTGGTGCCTCTGGCAGCTCTGCCCTGGCGCCCAGTGTAAGCTCCGCTGACCTAGAGGGCAGGATGGGGCAGAGGGAAGAGAAGCGCAGGTCTCAACGTGACTGTTTGCTGAGGTGCTCGGGAATGGAAAAACCAGGCCCTGCGTGACTCGGCCTTTTGGCCTGGGGCTCTTCCGGCTCGGGAGGCAGACAGGAACTCAGGCATGGGGTCTCAGTGCGAACATCCCAGACGCCCTGCCCCTAATGGCTGCACTGGTGTAGACCTGACCTGGGCCCACCAGGCCCACATATACACAACTCTGCTCCCACCTCACTCTCCGCTGAACTTGACAGCAACTGTTGGAATTTCGTTCGTTCGTTCAGTTTTTCTTTGTCTTTGGAGGAATCAGAGGTAATGTCTGCTTGTTAACCATCACAATTTTTTTTTCTAATCATTAAGAGAAAAGACCCACTCGCACCCCATCCCCTAAAGACATGAAAGCCCCCGTGAACATCTTCGCAGACCTCTCTCCTGGCATGCAAACGGGTGCTCCCGTTCTGTGTGGCTTCCAGGTTTGCAAATTGAGCCTCTCACTAGCAAGTCTTTGTTACCCCAAGGGCAACACATGCAGGTTTTCCCCAAGGGGTGCAGAGGAGGGAAAATGGAGGCTACCTCCCTTGTTTGCACTCTCTTTCTGTAAGTAAGTGTTCTCGTCCCGGCCTCCTCCTCCTCCTCCTCCTCCTTCTTTTGAAATCATTTCATTGGGGGCTCATGCAGCTCTCATCATCATCCAAGCCACACCCACCGCCCTCGAGTCGGTGCTCACTCAGAGCCACCCTCTAGGACAGGGGAGGACTGGGGCTGTCCAAGGCCGCGTAACTGTCGACGGGAGTAGAAAGCCCCCGTCTTTTTCCTGAGGAGGCGCTGGTGGGTTTGAACTGCCGACCTCGTGGCTAGCAGCCCAACACAGAACCTCGGCTACTTCTTCCCTGCCAGAAGCCAGCGCTGCCCCCTGGAGAGCCCCTGTGGGTTTCTGAGGCTCTCACTGTTCACAGAGCTGCTGCCGGTCTCCTTCCTGCCCTGCTCTTCGCGGTTTTGTGCTTTTTGCCCCTAATACGGCGTCATGCCCTGGAGCAGCGAAGCCAAATACACCAAGTCCAAACTAGAGGGGGAAAGCAAATTCCATCCTTAAGCAAACCCAGGCTTAAGGGGGCGTTGTTTGTGATCAGAAAACACCGCATTTCTAGGCCTCAGAAGCCTTGTACAGGGTCGCTGGGAGGCAGAAGGGAACTGCTGGCTGTGGGTTTGGGTACGGAGCCCTGGCCGCCCTGTCAGGCCAGCGCTGGACGGCTCACAAGCCAAGGCCGAAGTGGCCAAGGATTTTGTCTGGCTCGGCTCCACCATCAATGTCCATGGAAGCAGCAGGTTCAACAATCCAAGAACAGGCCGCTGCCCTGCATCGACTAACTGCCCGAGGCTTCTCTCAAGGGTCGGAGGGAGAGGATGTCATGCTGCAGACTGAGATGTGCCTGGCCCGAGCCCCTGGAGACCTAGGCGGGTGGCAGGTGGATGTCGAACAAGGAAGATAGAAGGAGAGTGGATGTGTCTGAATTGCGGTGCAGGCGAAGCAGTCTGGAAGTCCCGAGGAGGGCCGGAAGGACGGATAGAACTGTCTCGGAAGAAGTGAGACCAGAGGGCTCCCTAGAGGTGAGGCTTCGTCTTACATACTCTGCCCAGGTTGTCGGGAGAAACTGGGCCCCGGACACCAGCTCGTGTGCGTAGCGAGGTCGAGGGGCAGTGCGAAGAGGAACGCGCTCGCAGACGCGGATTCCTGCCACCAGGAGCTCCAACCTTAAGAAGAGCTAGAGGGTGCTGCAGGCCAGGGCTGCGTTTCATTCGGGTCCGATGCTGTGAGCAACGAGGTTTCTGTGGGCTCTGAGAGCGTCGGCCCAGCCGAGCACACAGCACCTGGCCCGGCGCAGAGACCATCTCCTTCATCGCTGCCCTCGGGGCACCTGGCACAGAGCCGGGGGTTCTGTGGCTGTTTGTCAGAATAACTCAAGATACGGATTCATCACGAAACGGCAAGAGGAAACACGATGCCAGGGTGGCCCTGTGTCTACCTCACACCAAGGACAAGAGGGGGGTAAGGGTGGGGTGGGGAGAGAGAGTGGAGCTGTGAAGGAGGCAATGGGGGGAGTGGTCTGCCTGGTTACCCAGGACGAAGCCACGTGCAGACAAAGAGCAGGAGGAGCCAGGGCCGTGAGACTCGGTTCTAACGTAAGGGGACCAGACGTCCTGCTTTTTAACAATTTAACAACGTCCCATGGTGTTTTTAAAATTAAAATAAATATATTACAATGCCATTTTTGCGTTCTATGAACATTTTTGTTGCTCCATAGAGACAAAAGTTTTAATCAGGAAACACCAGCACCCCCACCCCCAGGCAATGGTGTCCCGCTTAAAATCGGGTCACTTTAGGCAAGGGGGAAGAGCATTGTTACATTGAGGGGAGCAGAAGCAGCGTCAAGCAACAAAATGTGCTGCAAGGCTAGGCGGAAAATGAACAGGCTCTGCATACCTTCACCCCGACCTACAAGAAAAGCTTCAAAGCAAGACGAACCCCCCCCCCAATTCAATTCTGCCCTGTCCTGCGGGGTCACTCAGAGTCAGAAGGGGGGCTGAGCCCCGGTGGTGAAGTGGCTGTGCTCCAGACTGCAGCCCACTGGGATGGAAGTTCAAATCCAGCAGCAGCTCTGCAGGAGCAAGGCTGGACCTCCTACTCCCACCACCAGAGGGCAGTGATGCCCCCCAAAACAAACAAACAACGAAAGAGTCAGAAGGGCCCGGCAATGTTGGGGTGTGTTGGTGATCATCAGGGGAGCCGCGTGCTGCATGTTGGGTCGTTTTCCCTAGGAGCTGCTGCTGGCCTCAAACGACCAGACCATCGCCCTGCCAGGGCCCCAGGCCCCACATCAAGGGGAAAGCGAGCCCCCTTCCCCAGGACTGCGGTGAGCGTGAAATGGATGTGGAGAGTCAAGCCCCCCGGCACCCAGGGAGTGCTCCCTTGATTATATGCATCTCTATTACTGTGTGGGAGGTTTTCTTATTGCTCTTAGGAGACTAGAGCTAGTCTATTGGTGGTGATTATAGTTACTTTTTGTGTTTGTTGCTACAGCGCCTCCTCTACCCCTGACCACCCCCCCCCCCACCCCACGCCTGTGCCCTCCCTGTCTGACTCATGGGCTTTCTGTTGGCTGGCTTTTCCCCACAGGGGACCTCGAGGGCTTCCCCCCTTCTACTCTGTCTTAGTCTGAAAGTTCTGTTGAAATCCGGTCAGCACTATAGCCACACACAGTCCCCCAAGGATCACCCTGAGCAGGGCTGCAGATGTGCATGCAGTCCCCCCTGGCCCCTAGAGGGGTGACCACGGTGCGCTGCGGGTGCAGGGGTAGAAACCTCACTTTCCATGCAGGCAGTGCATAAGGAACATTGCCCAGGAAGCCTGGCTTTGTGGTCCAGGGCTCCGACGCTCTGTTGGGCTGGAGAGCTGAAGGCCCGGGAGGGGTCTCGCACGAGGGAAGCTGGCCCTGCTGAGTTCCAGGATCCTGCTGCGAGCCCATCTGCCACGCGTGCCAGGGCCAGAGTGACGGGGTGGCACGAGGGAAGGCGTCCCAGCGCCCGAACTGGCGGCCAGCCTGGGCACTGACTCTCTGCTTCCCCTGGCGTCCCCGCAGGCTCCATCAGTTCGCCTGAGTCCACTGGCCTCGCCCCAAGAGCAGCCACTGGCCACTGCCGAACCGTTGCCATGGAGACCATCTCCCTCTGCGCCCCCATCTCCCATCGTCTGCCTCTCCCTGCTCTTCCTGAGATGGAGGGTACCACAGAGAACAAACTCACACCACCTCGAGGGTGGCCGCTGCTCCTCGCTTCCTTTCTTCCTTCCAACCCTCCCCCCACCCTTCCCTCCCTCTCTCCTGATAACAGACAAAGGGGGCTTCATGTCGGGCAGCTGTCTGAGGTGGAGCAAAGAGACAATAGCGTCCCTGGGCTTGAAGAGCTTCGAATCTTGTTGGGAAGAGCGATCATCCACAAATAACAATCGTTGAGGTCCAGGAAAGCACGCAGGGGCAGCCTGTCAGCCGCCGTCATTGCGAACTGAGCGGAAGCCAGCTTCCCGGGAGTCTGGAGAAAGAGCGTCCCAGGAACGGGCAGGGCAGCGGGAAGACCCTGCATGGACGTGAGCGCGCCTGTGCTTGAAGGACGCATGCGCCCGTGGGGTGGTGCTGGGAGTATTGGGGCCCGTGATTGTACACTGATGGTACCTTCGGGGTTGGGATCAGGATTCACGTCTAGTAGGCCTTGTACAGGCGCCAAAGACACTGACGGTTTTCTCAAGGGAAACTTGCTCTCAGGCTTTCGTTCCGCTGCATGCTGGGTGAAGAAGTGAGGGGAGGGGCAGGGACCAGGGTTGGAGTAGGTTGTTGGAGTAGGCCGCCTGAGGTGAAGTGCTGCTTGGACCGGCAGTGGTGTGATGGAGGAGGAAGAGATGGTGATGGTGGTGGTGGTGGTGGTAGAGGAGGTGAATATGGTTGTGGTGGAGGTGGAGGTGAAGGTGGAGCTGGTAGAGGTGGTGGTGTGGCGGTGGTGGAGTTGGAGATGGTGGTGGTGGTGATGGTGATGGAGGT
>PVJH01025485.1:0-31444 GCA_004026705.1 Nesogale talazaci
TCCCATTTTTTGGATATTGTTTCTCTTCATAGTATCACTTATTGTTCTCAAGTTTTCTTAAGATTCTTTATCTTGTTGGATTGTCCTTCACCTTTGGATATCTTCAAGGTCATTGATATGGTTTTCCACTTCATCCAACCTGTTGATTGAGCTGCACTGTCCATTAACAATATTGTATTTTCCATCGGTATGTGGAGTCTATCCTCTATTTTTTAATCTGTCTTCTGAATTGATTCCCTCATATATTATATGACTCTAAGCAGTATTCTGAAAATTTCTCTCTGTGATGGTTCAAATTCTGCTTCTTTTAAGTATATCTCTAGTTTCAGGTCCTCTTTAGACATTGCGATTAGTTTCTCTAGCTTCCTTGTAATGACTACTGCCGTTAGTTGTAATCTAGTAGGCATTTTGGTGAAGGAGGAGGTGGTACTTTGCATGCAATACGTACAGCGCAGGGGACAAGACCTGTGTTTTTTATCTCAGACACTAATAAGAGTAAATCTAAGAACTACCTGGAACCAGCAATGCCATGGTTTTGAGCTGCGTCTACTGACTCCCTGAGGCTAGGTCTCTCTCTAGAAAGCTGAGGCTATCCATATGGAGGGTCTAGGTGCACCCATGCTATTAGGGGATTACACAGGAGCGTGCCAATGGAATTATCCCAATAGTGATTAAGATCTGCTGGCCTCAGTGGTTTCCAGCATCCAGCATCTCCAGAAGGCCACATGGATGTCCTGTGGTATACTAAAGGTATACTAAAGGGGAAGCCTATTCTGAACCTCCTCCCAGCATAGGGGCCAATGCCCAAGAGGATGATCTGCAGGCTGATAACACCAATGCTGGCAACTGGGAGTGTGAAGAAAATAGGCTGTTAGGGAGCAGGCTTGGGGTGTTTCTCCAGACGTAGAGGGAGGGAGTACATGTGAGCAGCCAGTGCATGACAACACACGAGCAGTTAGAGGAGTGGGAATGCGCTTATAGCCAGTGGTGCAGGACCACTTGATGGCAGCACACAGACTCAGCATTTTGGGATGGGAGGCACAGGGAGTACACTCAGATGTGCAATGGCCCAGAGAACATAGGTACAGGGCAAGTCTTGGGAGTTGGGGGGAGCAGTCCAAGGGTCAATGGTCTGTAGGACAGGAAACGCAGAGACAGCAGCACATATATGTAGGGGAAGTTGTCTCAAGGAAACAAGGCATGCAGGCCTGGTTCCCAGGGGCCAAGGAGATCCGGGGAGCCCTGGCTGTGCATCAATGGTGGTAGGGGACAATGGCGATTATGCCGCTTGGCTCTCCAGCCTGGAGGATGCCAGGGATGGGGGCTGTGCCATGGCAAGTACAGCTGAGCCATCTCTGGGGAACTTGTCAAAAGGTCCCCAGAGTGTTTTGACACCAGGACTATAGCTGAGTCCCCCTCAATGTCCTTTTCACTGGCAGACCTGATTACCACTCCCAGGGAACTTCAGGCGGGTATTGACGCGATCTTCCTGGAACTCAAGCCCTCTTCTCTATTTTCTTTTTGATTAATGGTTTTCTCTGTTTTGTTTAGTCACCATTGTTGAGTTGTGTTTGCTTGCTTCCTATGTGTGTTTTGTATAATTTTCTCTGGATGAAATCCAAGCTAGGTAGATCTATAGAGAGAATACCTGGCTTGATAATTCCCCAGGGGCTTGGAAAAGAAGGATGAGTGAACTGGAGAACTAACAGCAAGAAGTATAAGAACATTTTAAAACTGATTGCGGTGATGATTGCCCAAACCTTAATATGATTGAATGATTAAATTGCAGGATATGTGACCTGTATGCCAATAAAGCTATTTAAATAAAAATGATTGATAGTCTCCAAGACCCATTGGATTAGTTCTACTTTCTCCTGACTTGGTAACAGTGAGTTGTGGGATGGTGTTGTTGCCAGGTGAAATCCATTTCAACTCATAATGACTCCTTGTGCAAGAGAATGAAATGCTTATTGATTCTGGGCCATTCTCACAATTACTGTTATGTTTGAGCCCATTATTGAAGCCACAGTATCAGTCCGCCTCCTTGAGGGTATTCTTCTTTATCACTGTCCTTCTAGTCTGTCAGAAATGAGGGCCTTTCCCAGGAATGGTCTTTTCCAATACTAGGTCCACACTCTGTGAGAAAACGTCTCAGCATCCTAGCCTTCTGGCAGTACTTTCTCCATGATAGATTTACCTGTTCTTCTCTTGTTTTCCTAATTCGTTTCTCTAGCTTCCAGAAGCATCTGAGGTGACTGAGACGATGATGTCTTGGTCAGACTTTAATTCTACACGTGACAGATTTGCTCTGAAGCATCATGATTTCCCAGTGCAATGTTGTTGCTGTTGCGTGCCCCGAAATCAGTTCTGACTCACAGTGACCTAATGCACAAAATAGTGAAACACCGCCCAGTCCTACACCATTCTCACAATTGTTCGTATGTGTGAGCCTATTGTTGCAGCAACTATGCAAATCCATATTCTGAAAGATCTTCCCTTCTTCCCCTGTCCCTCTTCTTTACCAAGTACTATTATTTTTCCAGGGACTGATCTCTCTTGATAGTATATCCAAAGCATGCGAGACAAAGTCTGACCATCCTTAATCCTAAGGAGCATTCTGGCTGGCTTTACTTCTTCCAAGACAGATTGCTTTGTGCTCTGGAAATCCATGGTCCTTTCAATATTTTTTGCCAGCACCAAAATTCAAAAGTATTAATTCTTCTTTGGTCTTCTTTATTTGATGTCCAACTCTCACATGCATATGAGGCTTGGGTCAGGCACATCCTAATCCTCAAAGAATCATGTGTGTTTTTCAACATTCTAAAGAGATCTTGTGTAGCAGATTTACCCAATATACTGTGTTCTTTGATCACTTTACTGCTGCTTCCAGGAGCATGGATTATGGATCCAAATAAGATAAAATCCTTGAAAACTTCAACTTTTTCTCCATTTATAATGATGTTACCTAATGGTCCATGTGCAGTCACCTAATCTGGTGTCAATTTAAGGATTAAGAGTGTAGGTGTGGAGTCTAGCCTGTCATTCTGGAGCTAGCCAATGAGACCTCTGTGTGGGCATGGCTTTCTCCTGAGAATTCTGGGAAATCTGGCTGCATTCCCCTCTTGAAGGTGAGAGACTCACTACTTAGTCCCTTGGAGATGCTCTACTGACAAGACCCAAGGTTGACTCCCTGTGAGACATCTTGAAGAAACTACATGGGCTTCCCCTGTTAGAACCTCTGAAGCCAGAAAAGCCACTTAGAGACTCCTGCCAATGCTGAGATGCTTGAGAAGCCACAGAGAGGTCCCTGCCAGCACTGAGATGCCACCATTGGATACACAAGACTCTTCACTCCCTGGCTTGTGATTGTCCTGGTGTCCTTGCATGTGTTTCATGAGTCTGAAGAAGACTTTATAGATTAGTATCAGACATATGGGCTAATATCAGAATTATGACATTGAACTGGACTGGGTAGGGATGCTTCCTCAATGTTCCATTCTTCTTGTTTATAAAACTCTTTCTTATACACATATGAGGATTTAAGAATTCATTTCTCTAGTCTACCCAGACTAACACAGTTCAGTTGTGAGGACTTGGGTGATCTTCAAATTGAAGGTGCGATCTTTGATGGTCATCAGCAAGTGCTTCAAGTCCTCTTCCCTCTTAGCAAATGAAGTGATATCATAAGCTTCTCTCTGGTGCTGATTCTGCATTATTATCTCTATAATCCAGCTTCTTTGACTCTTTGCTCAGCATATATTGAATAAGTGTGGTGACAGGATACAACCCTGACTTACAACTTTCCTATTTAAAACCATGCAATAGTCCCTTTTTCTGTCCTCACAAAGCTATCCATAGTTTGTTATAGTCCACACAGTTGAATGGCTTTGCATAGTCAGTAAAGCACAAATAAACATCTTTCTGGTATTCTCTGCTTTGAGCCAAGATCCTTTGGCAATGATATCCCTTAGTCCACAGACTGTTCTGAATCCTGCCTGATTTTCTGGTGACTTGTCAATGTACTTCTGCAGGTGTTGTTGGATGATCTTCGGCAAATATTTTGCTTACATGTGATATTAACTGTATTGTTCTGTAATTTGAGGATTCTGTTAGCTCATCTTTCTTTGGAATTGAAATGGTCACAAACATGGCTCACTTCCAGACAGTTGGCCAGGTAGCTGCCTTCCAAATTTGTTAGAATAGATGAGTTTGTGTTCTTAGTGCTTCAACAGCTCGTGGAAACATTTCATTTAGTATTCCATCGATTTCTGGAGTCTTTTTTTTTTTTTTTTTGGCTAATGCTATTAGTGCAGCTATCAGTTCTTGAAATGGTTGGTTATTGACTACTTTTTTTATATAGGAACTCTGAATAATTTCCATCTTCTTTGATTTTTCCTATATCATTCAATATTTTATTCATAGAATCTTTTTTGTTTTGTTTTGTTTTGGGGGGGGCATCAATGCTCTCTGGTGGCCATGGGAGCTACCCAGTCTTGCTCCTGAAAACTGCTGCTGGATTTGAACCACCAAGCCCATGGGCCGCAGTCCTGCACTCAACCACTTACACCAATGGGGCTCGGCCCCATAGAATCTTTTAAGATTACAACTCCAGGCTTGAATTTCCCCCTCAGTTCTTTTGCTGAAAGTGCTTTCTTTTTTGGTTTTGTAACTATAGGTCTTTGCAAATTTTATTACAACATTTTGCTTTGTTTTCCCTAGCTGTTCTTTGTACGGCATCATTTCTTCCATTTACTTTAGCTAATCTATGATTAAGTTTCAGAGTGTCTTTTGACATCCACTTTTTCTTTCCTGTCTTTTTAATTGTCTTTTTGCTTTCTTCATCTATGACATTCTTGATGTCCTCGCACAGTAAGCTTGTCTTCTGTCAGCTTTCAATGTGTCAATCTCTTCTTGATATGTTCTCAAAACTTCATTAGGATATACTCAAGGCTCTATTTTGACTCTTGTGCAATTGTTTTCATTTTCTTCAGCTACAACCTGAACTTGCACATATGAGCAATTGATTGTTCCATAGTCAGCCCCTGGTCTTGATTTGGATATTGATACTGAGCTTCCCCACCATCTCTTCCCACAAATATAATCAATTTTATTTCTATATACTCCATCTGGAGAAGAGACATATATGATGAAGTCATTGATCTTGCAAAATTCTGTCATGCAATTTCCAGTTTCATTTCTATCACCAAGACCGTATTTTCTTATCTAAATAGGTGTATTGGCATATAATTCACATATCATACAGTTCAATAGTTCAACCATATAAAGAAGAGCTGTACAATCATCATCACCATCAATTTTAGAACATCTTTGTATCTCATACTCATTGTTGTTAGTTTTCCTTTTCCCAACTCCTGTTCTTCCTCTTTGTTTCCGAATTTTGCATTCCAATTGCCAATAATTACCAATGCATCTTTATTGCATGTTTGATCAATTTCAGACTGAAAGCTTTGGTAAATTTCTTCAATTTCTGCATCACTAGCATTAGTGATTGGTACATAACTTTGAATAATGGTTGTATTGGCTGGATTTCTTTTTATGTGGATATATATTATCTTATCACAGAAGTATTATACTTCAAGAGAGATTTTGAGATATCCTTTCTGATGATGACACAATATCTCTTCAAACTGTCACTCCCAGCAGAGTAAACCACAGATTGCTTGTTTCAATATAGACAGTACCAGCTCATTTCAGATCACTAACACCTATGATATCTGTCTTTATGCAATCCACTGTTTATGGATTTTCAATTTTCCTAGATTCATATTTGTATAATCTAGTTCACAATTGTGAGCAGATATTTGTAACTATTTCTTCTCATTTTAAACTATGCAAATGAAAGTCTCAAAGACTCTACTCCATCTACATCATTATGGCCAACTCTACATTGAGAATGCATTTCTTCTTCAGTCATATTTGAGTGCCTTCCCACCTGAGGGGCTCATCATCTGGCACTAACTCTGACAATGTTCTGCTGCTATTCATGAGGCTTTCTGTATCTGAATATGTTTCACTGCTGTCCATAAGATTTTCCATAGGTAATTCCTTCTTCTTAGTCTGTTCTGAGTCTAGAAGGTCTTGCGGAAACCTATTCAATTTGGGTGACTCTACTGGCATTTGAAATACAAGTGACGTCGGTTCCAGCATTGCAGCAACACACAAGCCATTGCAGTATGACAGAGTGGCAAACAGGTGGGTGAGTGCAATATAATTTTTGATTAATTGCTGCTTCCATGAGCATTGATTGTGGTAAAATGAAATTCTTGATAACTTCAATACTTTATCTGATTACCATGATGTCTTTTGGTCCAACTGTTAGAATTGTTATTGTCTTTACATTGAGTTATAATCCATACTGAAGGTTGTATTCTTTGGTCTTCATCATAAGTGTTTCAAATCCCCTTTTTTTCAGCAAGCAGAGTTGTGTCATCTGCATCTTGTAGGTTATTAATGAGACTTCCTCCCATCCTGATGCCACATTCCTCTTCATACTGTCAAGCTTCTCAGATTATTGGTGCAGCATACTGACTAAACAAGAATTATATAAGGTGATAAAAGGATGCACCATGATACACATCTTTCCTGATTTTAAAGTATGCAGTATCCCCTTGTTCTGTTCAAACAACTGCCTATTTATACAGGTTCCACGTGAGCACAATTAAGTGTTCTGTGATTCCCATTCTTAGAAATATCCTGGCACTATAATTCAGATCTGCTTCTTTGGGTCTCCAATGTCTCTTTTCACAGGGTCTGGGTAGTGTACTTGTCTAGTCCGTCATCTTGCTGGAAAGCCCCATCAAGTCTGTGGTAGTGGTACTCATCTCTGCAATCCCTTCAGGAATGCAGAGCTACTTTTTATTTACTATTTTCCCTAGGTAGCAGTAGTTTTAATGGCTTCTGCCTGGACATTTATACCATAAAACCCTTACTCCACACTCATTCAAGTTATGCATCCAAGAGAGGGGCTCCCCCAGCTGCTGAGTATGTTTATTCCAGGTACAAATTCTGGAATTTAAGAAACTAGCCAAGATGGATTCTGGGCCCCACTGGGCCTCTGGGGATCTCATGTGATTTAAGACTCTTTTGATAACCTGACCTCCGTATCCCCCTACTTTGACTAGGGGGCCACAGTGAGACTTAGGCCCCCAGTAATTAGTCTTACTTTACAGCCAGTATCCAGGAGTCCCAAAAAGATTGATTATTCCCTGTTCCACATTGAACAGTTGCTGTCATAAAAGACTGTCAGTTCTTTTAGGGGAAAACTGGGAAAATATTTACAGTAACAAATTTTGGTGCTTCATATGTATTATTTTATATTCTGCTTTTTTATTATTGATGGTTTAGACCTTAGTGAGAAAAGAACGCATAGTTTTTAATGTGACAGAAAATGAGACTATTACAGAAGGCAATATATTAACTGAAGTGAAAGCTTGTATCTATTAAGATAGCCTTAAACTTTTTCCTCTGATGCCTTAGCTGTCGATGAAAATGCAAACACAGGGCTGAGCCCCGGTGGTGTAGTGGTTGTGCGCGGGACTGTGGCCCACTGGGATGGAGGTTCAAATCCAGCAGCTGGGCCTCTTACTCCCATCACCAGAGAGCAGTGATGCTCCTCCCAAAAAATGTAAACACATTAGGAATATAGTCAGCGTACACATAGAGGTAAACCCTGATGCAGTTAGTGAGCAAGTACCGATGTCATCAGTGTTCAGTCCTGCATGGTCAGCTGTGTTTATGCTACGACAGTGCAATATTAGACACCAGCTAGTTAGTACTACTGCCTCATGCAATTCCAAAGAGAAAAATGGGATTTAATTAAGTACACTTTTTTTTTTAAGTTACTCCATTCTTCTTTGCTTAGATGTAATGCAATGCAGGTTTCTGTGGCTGCTATCTTTATTTAATTAGCATTACTTTGGGTGAACACCTGGAGTGGAGAGCCAAACATATCCTTCTTCAGCTGACTTCCAGTGGCCCTTCCTTTAACTTCAGTAGGGAAGACAAGAAGCAAAACCAAAACCATTTTCTGTAAAATGGCATTTAGCATCAGAAAGAAATTCTTTGTACATGACACCTTTAAATGTTATCTGTCCAAAGCTTTGCGAGGCAGTAATACTTCCTACAATACTTCTGAATTTTTGTAGAACTGATAACATTTGATAAAAAAAACTTGCCTGTTTAAAAAAAATTGTCCATGGAGGATCCTTCCTTAAGAGATACTGTCTCTCCTTTATTGGAGAGTTTATGGGTCTGTAAACTGGCTAAAGTCTTGGAATTGATTAAGGGCTGAAGCTCAATTCTGGAGATTCCAGTTAGCTTGCCATTCACTTGACCTAAAATTATTTTGTTTGTGCAGATTAAGTAAATCTATAGTAGATTTTCCATCTATTTCTTTTCTAGGGACATCGACCAAGTAGCCATGAGCACATGTAAATCAGACAAATCTCATACTTCTTCCAGACTGTTGGCTACTACAGACACCACATCAACCTTGTCTTTAGTAATTGGTGCCGCCACTTGACCTCTGCCACACAGGGTTCCATCAGTCCTATTGTAACTCCATGTCTTAATCCAGTTAGAGCCATTTCCACTACAAAAGCTGACCTATAAATAGCAATCATGGCAGTCTTCAAGAATAGTGAGGCTTCCTTCACAAATTTCTTCCTCCCAGTTTTGATGTAAGAAAGAACATTTTAAAGGCATTAGCACGGCCTTGACTTGACTAAAACACTCCTGACTGAAGTCAGGACATAAGTGATTCCATTTTGTTAATAGCACCATTTGTCACCCCCTTCCCCTGGCTGCTGAAACTTCACTTGATAGATAAGTAGCTCTTAACAGGATACCCCTAGTCTTTCTCAGCTTACTTCAACTCAATTTTGTAGTTGGAAATGGCTGATGATAGAGAGATCATTTAAGGGGTTTAGATATAGTCTTAAACATGTGATTAAGACATATCTTTCAGAAATCCCGAATTAAAAGCCTTTTTAGATTTTTTTAATGTACACACAAGCTTTATACTTGGAAAAGACTTGTAATTTTAAACCCATTCTAAGAAATGTGAAATCAGCAATATCTTGTCACTTGAAGTTTCTTTTGCAAGAATCTAACTTCTGAGAAAGGTGCCCAACCAAGATCGTTTGCCCAACTTTTCAAATTTTATTCAATCTAAAATATTCCATATGTATCTATTTACAACTCTTTTTTTTAGCTTTATTAACATTTGCATATACCAAGGGGTGTGCCACATTGCCAAGCTTAGTTACCATCATGCCCTCCTTTTTTGTGAACTGTCTTTCCATCATTAATAAGATTCTTTGTTCCTACCTTAAGTATATTTGGAGTCTTTTTCCCCCCAACAACAGTTTTGGTGCCAGAAGTAGGCTGACTGCCATTGGCAGCTTCCAGAATCTGAGGAAATCATGTCTTGCACCAGCTGAGTCATTCGAGCTCACCTTTGACACGCGGGAGCCTTCTGAGTGAGTACCCCTCCGAGCTTGAGCCTCGAGTTTCTGTGTCTGATGCCAATCAGTCTCCTTCTTGGCTTAGTCCCATTGCTATTTGACTGGCTTTCTTTTTTAAGTACGCCTGGATTTGTTTTTTTCTTTCTATTTTTATTAATTCCTATGGGAGGTAATTCTAGTTCTCCAGTCACAGATTAACAATGAAGGATAATTCTGCATTCAAAGACCCCAGAGACAGCACAAGCCACAAAAACTTTTAGGATTTAAAGAGCAAAATACTTTCCAAACCCCACAATGCTCCACCTACATAGCTGGTGCTGTGATCCCGAGGAAAAAGAGAGCCTGGCTTCATCCAGCTATTTGTGGACTTTGAGCTCCTTCTGCTGGGATGTCATTAGAGAACACAGTCCTCAACCTTTTCCACTCACAAGCTCGGAGTTAAAAATTGGGATTTTACGGACCTCACAAAATACTTTTAGCTCAGAGACAATAGTCAAAAATGGTTTTCTGATACAAGTTGCATGTGCTCCGTGGTGACACCTGATCCAAAGTTCAGTGATAACAGGGAAATGAGTGATAATGAATGCAAATGCAAAGGCTATCTGTCAGGAACTGCTGCATAACATGTCAGCAAGTACTGTTAACCTGCTGTTTACTTCTTTTTAAACAGATGGCAAAGATGAATGAAACATATTCTAGAAAAGATGACCATGTTATGGTTCTTTCAACCTTTCCAAATCGTCCTTTTTACATAGTAAACTGTGGGAAACGGAGTTCTAGAATTAAACAAATGCAGTAGGACGTCTATTTTAGTTGGTATTTTGAAGTATCCAACAGGATTCAGGGAAGTACAATTGCAAGTTTGAAAACTAGTTTCAAAACTGACAGCATAAAAAAGAACTAAAAGCGTTGCCAAGCGGAGCCCCGGTGGCGTAAGTGGTTGGGTGCGGAACTGCAGCCCCGCAAGCTTGGCGGTTCAAATCCAGCGGCGGCGGCTGGGTAGCGCCCACGACCACCAGAGACCAGAAAAAAATCTTTGTTACGGGCCTGTGCGCGGGACTGCGGCCCACTGGAATGGAGGTTCGATTCCAGCTCCCACTGGGATGGAGGTTCGATTCCAGCTCCTCGGAGCAAAGGCTGGGCTACCACCTGAGGGCAGTGATGCCCATGCCCCCCCCCCCAAAAAAAAAAAAACGGAAACATTGTGATGCCCTGAAAGAAAAAAAGAAAGAAAAAAACACCAGGGCAGTGTGCCTTAAAATAATTAATAAATAAAAAGACAAACAAAAGCGTTTCCCTATCTAATACCTGGCTACACCTCCTGCCTCTTCAGCGCCTCCTGACACATCCAAAGTTCTTTCTTTCTTGATGCTCTCTTTCTCGGGCTCTCAAACCTCCTCTTCCAACATATTTTGCTACTCTATCTGAACTTCCTTTTCCCCAGATGAGGAAGAGAACTATTTGTATATCTTAAAGTCCTCAATATCTTAACTATCGTCAAAACTATGAGGAAATTGATAAACAACTTGTACCTGGAATGCCTTCTGAAATTACCCCAACAGAGAAATGATGCATCTCCTCAAGCTGTGGCTGAGATGTCTTTTCAAGGTAAAGCACCCGTGGAGGTCAACGAATCTCTGATAACCTTTCCCCTTGGTCCCAAAGATGACCTTTGTGCTGTTGTTATGGCTGTCTCTTCCAGAGCTGAGCTCCTTATGAAGCCTGAGGGGGAGGGGGGAGGGGGGGAATGAAAATACTGTCTCTGCAAAATCATTTGGTTTAAAATTATAAACAAAACAATGGTGAAAATGTTGATAATTAAGTAATTATGGGGTAAGCCTTGAGTTGATATTCATAAAATGCATGGTTGGAATCCACCAGTTACTTCTTGAGAAAAAAATGAGGGGGTTGTTGCCCCATCAGCTGTACTATTTCAGTTGGCATCATTTTGATGGCAGTAAGTGGGCGCCTCGATTCTCCTCTCTGTCAAGTGGGAATAGCAGCAGCTATCATTTCCATGTGGGAGGAGGGTGGTTGGTGAACAGTGCTTCGGAGAGATGACGGTAGGAGGGCAACATGGTCAACCTGACTTAAACAGTTAGAAACCTCGGTAGTTAGTTGATTCCCCACCCCCACCCCGCTCTGGTGCATGTTAAGCCTGATCTGGTTTTCAACATTCTCTATATTTTGTTTGTTTGGTTTTGCTTGTTCGTATTGGGAGTTATTCCAAATGAGTTACGTCATTGGGGGTCACCCTCTTGAAGCTTTGTTGTATGTGTTTCTGTTTTTCAGTACCTGAAACCCAGGACTGCCCACCTGCTAGGGACAGCAAATGGAATGAAAGTTGCTGGGAGGTGCAGTGGGGGGGAGGGTAAAGGGAAGCTGATGGCAAGGAGTTCAAGAAGGAAGAGAATGCATTCAAACTGATTGTGGTAGCAATTGTACAATACTGCTGGATATGCCTGAACTATGAAATAATAAGATATGTGTACTAACTCCCAGTAAAATTATTTTTTAAAATTGTCTATAATTACCTGGAACAATTGGCTAGAATTTTTGCAGTGCACTCTGGATGTAACTCAGAAGGCAAAAGAACAAAAATTTCTTTTTGTTCTGCTTTTAAATGGTTTGCGTCCTAAAATGTCTGTACTAGTAAAAGGATAAGACTATTCAAAAATTGTTCCTATTTCAGAACAAAATTGGACTTTAAGAAAACCCAAATTCAATAACAAAACAAACTCAAGAATGAGAAATTGAAATAAAACAATACCAACTAATAGCCTTGAAAATATAATAGTTGCAATGTACTGAACCAAAAGGATTTAAGCAACCAACAAACAAATGCCCTAAGAACAGTAACAATAACGAAAAGATATGCCTTTATTGCAGAGTAAGGAGGGAAGGGCCAAACCATTGGCAAAATGAATGCTTCGAATTAAAATTTTAAATTTTAACTTAAAAAGTAAACCCCAAATGATAGTCCCATTTTAAAAATGCTGGAGAAGATGTGGAGAGATTAGAATTCTTAGACACAGCTGGTGCGCTTGTAAATATGTGCAATCATAGTAGAAAGTGAATGGTGCTGCCTCAAACAATTGGGAATAATTATAACACATGATCCGGTAATACTTTTGCTGGAAATATACCCCAAAGAAATAAGAAACAGAACAAAAAAAGACATATGTGTTCCCATGCTCATTGCAGCACAGTTCACAATCACAAGAAACTGGACACAACCTGTATACCATCAGTGGGAGAATGGATAAGGAAACTATAGTACATACACACAATGATAGGCTAAGTGTGGCAGTTACATAATCTGCTGTCAATTTGCAAAGTGGTGGAGTCTAGCCTGTCCATTAGGTCACAGCTCGATGACCTAATTTGGAGGCGTGAAAGGAGATAAATAGCTCACTTGAGGCCAGACACACTCTCTGCTGGTCTCCCTGGGAGACAATCCTGTTGACAAACCACAGGGTGCCTAAACTGATGGAGCCAGAGCTCTGGAGCTGGAGGAGCCTCAAGGAGACCCGGGCCAGTGCTGAGATGCTTACAAAGTCACTGAATCCACAAAATTCTCCACCTAGTGGCCTGTCATCTTCCTGCATTTGGTATCATTATATATGTTGAGCGAATCTGAAGAGGAATTTACAGACTACATCAGACATATGGGCTAATATCAGACTTATGGACTTTATCTAGACTGGGCTGTTTTCTTAATATACAATTACTCTTCATATAAAGCTCTTTTGGGTGGGGCATCATTGTCCTCTGGTGGTTGTGGGAGCTACCCAGCCTTGGTCCCGGAGAGCAGCTGCTGGATTTGAACTGCCAAGCTAATGGGCCACAGACCTGCACTCAGCCACTACACCACTGGAAGTAGTGAAAAAGCCCCTAAAGCTCTTTCTTATATGTGTGTCTATGAATTTGTTCCTCTAGTTCACCTGACTAACACAATATGAATCCCCAACAACCATGAATCACCTCATGACATGGATGGACCTGAGAACCATTATGCTGAGTGAAGTTAGTCTTAAAAAGACAAATATTGTATTTAAGTCCACTATTATAAGGATAAACGCCCAGAAGAAGGCAGACTTCTGCTCTCAGCTCATTTAATCTTCTAACCCAGTTTCCCAGCAACAAGGCAGAGAGCTTTCCTACTTAATGCCCATGAACCATTTCTCACCCCTTTTATGTGCACATCTTTAAAACAACTTTGACAGAGGTGACCTCCCCCTAACTGGGGTCAGATTCTTAAGATGTAGGGAGAGGAAGAAGGTCATTCAATACAACGCTGTGCAAAGTTCACTCCAAATCCACTGACACTCTTACAAGGCAGATAAACAAATATTGCTGAAAATGCAAGACAAGACGGGATGAAGGGCGTGTACATCTCAGAGAAATCTATCTTACTGCTGTTGGTAGGGAAACAAGGTGAAGCAGCCTACCATCAGAGGTAATAAAACACTTAAAATATTTATATGGAACCTAAGGGAAGAGTATATTTGATACTTTGTCACTAATAGGATACTTTCGGCCTGGCTTCTATCCAGGCCTTGGTATAGACCACAGAAATCCTGTTCTTTAAGGTCCACAATATCCTTCAAAAACCACACTATGGGATCTAAATGTAAACCTTCACCTCGCAGATTTAAGGACCTGACATACTCCCGTGGACTTAAGCTGAAACCCCTACTATAATAAAAAGCAAATAACATCTATCCCAAAGGTGTGGAATTGGTGGCTGTGAGATTTTTTTTTCGGATCTCTGGCTTTGAGGGTTCTCAATGAATGACGGCCGAGGACTATCGTGCATGTACTATTTCAAGGCTCTCCTTGCTTTCTAGTGACATACGAGCATGTGTGTTAGGGCAGGTTCTCCAGAGAGAGAAATCCACTGACGCTACTCATAAATGTAGAAGAAAGAAGTAGTCATATCAAGAAGGCATCCCTGCTCCTCTGGCACCAAGCCCCTTACTTAGAGTACACAGAACACAATCAAATGGGAGATTGCCCGTGGAGAGCAACAACTCATGGGTTGTGACTAGGGGAAATGTACTCATAAAGACTCCTCCTCGCACGTACAGTGTCCAGGGGGCACTGTGTCATTGGGGAAATTGCATAATATCAGTGCAATCAGCTTATATTCGGGGGATGATTGCCAATGTCACACTTTTTACTTTTATAGGATTTTTGCTTTCCTGCTTTAGGTTTCGGTTTATTTGTTTGCCGGTTGGTTTCTTGCTGTTATTGGTGTAATTAGTCTTCTGAGGCTTTGATTTTGTTCTAATAAGTAAACCTGAGTCCTGCATATTCCATGGACCCGCAGATGGATTCGAGGTTCCTACTTAACTCTAGCTTCAATTCAAGAACAATCATTCTGATAATATGGCCCTGCTCGATGCTCACCTTCAGGAAATGATCACTGAAAATAAGAGTGCAACAACAGCAAAGTGTGGTGCAGAAAGCAGATGGTGCCAGGCACGAAGCAGAATAGTGGTTAGGGTCTTAAAGGCTTGTATTCAAACAAGCAGCCATTTAAGCGAGGAGTCAACTAAGTATGCGTGGAAGAAGCACACGAGCCTGTGTAATCCAGTGATGAAAAGAGCAAAATTCAAATATGACGAAGGGAACAGTATCAGAGCTAAAATGATCAACATTCAATTGATAGAAGGCTATGGAGCACAGCGGGAGCCCACCCATCCTCAGATGGGTGAATGTGTTTAAGCCACTGGCAGACCCCCACTAGCCACAGAAAAGGATCTGGAAGAGCCTTAACTACCAGACAAAGATCTTTGTAATATTGATTATGCAGGATTGACCTTGATACTTGATAGTTGACCTCCCAATTAACCCAACCTGAATTTTTTCCTAGGTGCAAGTATTTCTTGTGTGCTCCATGACAAAAATTTCCTCCCTGACTTTTTAATATCGAGGGTGGTCTTACTTTTTAATATTGAGGGTTTATTATTCATTATGTGTAATTTTATCTTTATGCTATTATTATTTTATCCTTACCACTTTGTTTCAATTTTGTTTCTTAATGTTCTTATTGGGATTTCCAGTTTGTGAAGCACAGAAGGAGTGGATGCATAGAGACAATTGATGCAAGGGTTTGTAGGGAACAAAGGGGTGGGGGATGGGAAATAGGAAGGGTGAGGGCATTTGGGGAATGCACAATGAAGGTGGGAAGGGGAGGGAGCACTAGAACTGATTGTGATTACACAACTCACATCACAGGGGGGGGTCTGAAATTGATTCTGGTAATGATTGCACTATTATTCTTGAACCATTGAATTATATGACATGTAGATTAGGTGCCAATAAAAATGTTAAAAAAAAATAAACAAAGGCATCCCAACCCAGTCCAACTCAAGTCCTTCAGTGTGCTGCAAGACAGGGACCTCTCCAGACTCCCGTAGTTGCAGGCTGGTGGTGCGGAAAGGAGAAGCGGGGAGCAGGGAGCTCACAGGCCAGGGGGTGAAGAGAGACCAAGACCCAAGTCACAGAAACATGGCAAGGAGCCAACAGCTCCCAGGGCTGAGGTAGCCCACAGGGGGTTGTCCTGGAGGCAGTCAGAATCCCAGCAAGCAGGAAGGTGAGGGGACGGGAAAAGAGAGCCCCTATTGTCTCTCAGTCTTCCACAAAAAGGCTTATGACCTCAAGGATGGAGCATCAATTGATAGAGTAGGCCCCACCCAGGAGAGCCTCTCTAAGCCCATGGCAGCATGGTTCCGCCTCTGTGAAGGAGGGTTACTGAAAGCTTTGTCCTGTCATCAACCCCATTGTTTGTGTAAATAGTGTCTCCTCTCTTAAGAGTTTACTCTGTTTTAAATCAACTCTACATTTATTTTGATCTCAGAAGCCGGTTTATGCTTATATAAGTTCCTTTTCTCCAGAGTATTTTAAATTCTATACCACTGGCTAAATTAGTGAGTCTAACAATAAAATCATCTTATGGCCCAGAGGGATGGTGTCTAAAGTTCTCCCTCATAAAATGGTAATGGCATCTATAAGGTGAACCAGAGACTTACATAAACCATAGATATAGGGATGGATTTGGACTTGCAATTAATTCTAGCCCCAATATAGGAACAACTAGCTCTTTCTTTTCTTTTTAACATTTTAAAACTTAAATTTTGAAAATGTTAGACTCATTTGCACGTTCCTTTCTAGAAATAAAACTTCACAATGATTGAATATGTATGATGTAAGAACTTAAAAATATAAGGAACTAAAGTGAAAACATTGTATGATACAAACACATGGGACTATTTTTCTTCATCCTTTAAAAAAAGATCAAATTTTGGGCTGAGCCCCGGTGGCATAGTGGTTGTGCGCAGGACTGCGGCCCACTGGGATGGAGGTTCAATTCCAGCAGCGACTCCACAGGAGCAAAGGCTGGGCCTCCTACTCCCACCACCAGAGGGCAGTAATGCCCCCCAAAAAAAAGATAATTTTATTGGGGACTCTTACAGTTCTTATAACAATCCATGCATTAATTATAAGCATGTCTGTACATATGTTGTCATGATCATTTTCTAAACATTTGCTTTCTATTTGAGTCCTTGATAGCAACTCCTCTTTTTTCCCTCCCTCCCCCTCTCCCACTATCATAACCTCTTGATAAATTATTATTATTTTCATATCTTACCACTGTCTCCCTTCAACTGCTGTCTCCCTTCATCTACCTTTCTGCTGTTCATCCTCCAGGGGAATGAGTGGGGGTGTTTTATGTCGATCATTGTGGTCAATTCTACCTTCCTCCCTTCCTCCCCTCTTCCCCCAACCTCCCCCCTTCCTGTTTGGTATCACTACTCCCTGTCCTGTTCCTGAGGTGGGGGGCGGCGATTTTCTGTAACATTTTTCTAAGGTACTCACGGCATCACAATAAGCAGAAACGGGCTTTCCAGACTCCAGGTAACTTTCTGCTTTAAACTTCGATTGAAAGATC
This sequence comes from Nesogale talazaci, assembly GCA_004026705.1. Classification (NCBI taxonomy): domain Eukaryota; kingdom Metazoa; phylum Chordata; class Mammalia; order Afrosoricida; family Tenrecidae; genus Nesogale; species Nesogale talazaci. Next base: position 17,443 of record PVJH01025485.1, read on the forward strand.
TAGATTACAGACTGGGATAGAGTAGTTATTCAATAAATATTTGCACAATAAGCTTAATTTTCTCATCTGAAAACAGGTATAATAATACTCACCTCATAGAATGTTGGGAGAATCAAATGGAAATTATTTCTGTAAAGCACTTAAGCACAGAGCATATCACACAGGAAGTACTCAATAGATGGAACTAGATTGTTATCTGCTTCAGAGAGGAAATCTTTTGGCATACATATATAATCCAAGTACTTTACTCTTGAAAATTATATCTTTCCATTTTATTATGGTGGAGTCGATTTTTTAGGGCACTCTTGTATCACAAAAAAATGACTGTGAGTAATTTCCTGTGCAATTGAAATAAAAGAGCATGTAGGGAAACAAAGTATTCTGGTTTTTTGTTTGTCTATTTATATGATTCACAGATCATATAGTTCCATGGTTCGGTCACATTCATGAGAGTTGTGCAACCATCATTACAAACAATTCCAGTCATTTCTTCTTTGTTGTATTCATTGTTAGCGTCCCACTTCCTGCCAGCCTCCCCCATCATGTCCTTTCGAGTCTATTGATTCAGTTATTGTCTCTTACAGGTTTACCTTATCTGAGTTTCAGATACAGAAAAGCATACAAAATCAGAACAGAATACAAGCAAATAGCCTAACAACAATGCCAATGAAACAAAGAACAATCTCAATGGACAATACAGTAGGAAGTAATAAAGATTGGATCAATTTTACATGGGGTCAAGAAGCAGAATATTGACAAGGTATCACATGTTTTACATAACTACAATTGCAGTCATCCACCTGTGATGCCCTCTGTCTGGCAACAAGGCCTCTCATCTCTGGTCCATAGTCAGAGGGGATTCACCAGTGGCTTAATTCCTATGAGGGACCATGCAAATGAGTTTTGGGGTTCCTCTGTCATCCGCAGCCTTCTGCAGACCCTGTATTGAGTTTAAACCCTAAAACCATTTCCTCTTCCAGATTTGGATTTTATTGCTTATAATTATTGGAACACACAGCCTGGTGTGTTTCTTCCATGTGAACTTAGCCAATATCACATTTAGATGGTTGCTTGTTTTAAGACAAGCCTTTAAGAGTCCAAATGCCCTTCTTTCTGATAGCTAGGCACCATCTGCTTTCTTCACTACACTTTGCAACAACTCCCAAATTTTCAGTGATGACTTCATATGGATAGACATTTAACAGAGCCATGTCAAAAGAACCAATTATTCTTGGGTTGGGGCTATGATTAAATGCAAGTCCCAACTCCATTCATATATCTATGATTTATATATGTCCCTGTTCACTTTAAAGACATCACTATTATTTTATTGAAAGACATTATAGAGTATCCCCTGGGGTATATGGTAGTTCTATTGATATTACCATTAATTTAGCCCTTAGTATTGAATTTAAAGCACTGTCAAGAGAATGAAAATATATATAGATAGGACAAAGTTTTAGAACATTGTACATGGACTGTTGATCTGTACTGATTACCAAATTAGGTGACTGGATACTATTCACATTTACATTGAAGTTTGGAGAAAGGGCAAGACTTGCATTAATGCTCTCTCACAAAGGCAAAGAGGATCATTTCAACCTTAGCCACACCGAGTTTTTCAGTTTCTTTAATCTGCTATCAGTGAGTTTAAGATAAAGTCCAGCTCACTTGGTAAGAATTCTGAATCAAGTCCTTCTGGTGAGGCTATGAGGTAAGTGTGTACCACAAAGAGACAGGAATTAAAGTGTCGGTTATGTATAGTACATGGTCTGGGTCACCAAGGTTTGAATACAATCCAGCTCAAAAATGTCCAGTTTTTACACGATACCAAGCTTATTCTCCCATTGGTGAGCTACATATTTAATGTTGACTGGTTTTCCCATTGCATGTTTCCCTAACCAGTTTACCCATCAATAGAGACGTTGGGACTGAAATGCCCTTCAACTCTTGACTTAGGTTTCCAGTAAGATTCACTAATCACTCTTGGAGGAGTGTCCATTAGTTAGGAGTGACCATAAAGTAATGCTCTATGACAGAATTGATTGGTCTTTCCTTCTCTCCACATCAAGGTCAACTGACCCAGTTTTACCAGCCCTGGTGAAGAGTTTTTAAAATAAAACAAATAAGAGTTTTTTTAAAGAAAAACAAATAAGGGTACGTCCCATGAACCATAAGTTCCATGCAGACATGCTGCTACATAGTCTGGGAAGCTGGAATAGATGATTAGATGACTGGAGAGCAAGAACTTACCTTTGTATTGGGGTTTATTTTTTTAGTAGTGGCTTCATACAATATTTGTCCTTTGTAATTGACTAATTTTACTCAGCATAAATGGATTAGTTATAACTATGTCATGAAATGTTTCATGGTTTCATCACTTTTTGGAGGGATGCATGTTATTCCATTGTGTATATAACAGCTTCTTTACCTATTCTTATACTTGTTCTAGTGGGTATTTGGGGTCTTTCTACTTTCTTGCTATAATGAATAGTGCAGCAATAAACATGGGATAGCATATGTCTGTTTATGCTTTGTGTCTTACTTCTGTGGGGTATATGCCTAGTAGTAGAATTGTTGTGCACCAACCACAAAAGCTACTGATAAAGAAATTAAAGAATTCTTACCATTTCAGTGAGAATTTAATCAAAGATATAATCAAGATTCATTAATAATTATTAATGACTCAAATGCAAAAGTTGGAAACAGAAGAAGAAATAGTAGTTGGAAAACATTTTGATGATAGAAACAAAACTGGAGATCACATGATAGAATTTTGCAAAGCCAATGAATGATTTGTTCGTAGCACATACCTTTTTTCAACAACACAAAAGGCTTTATATTCTAGATGGAATACAAAGAAATGAAATTGACTACATCTGTGGGACAAGAAAATAGAAGAGCTAAATCAGCAGCTAAAACTAGACCAGGAGAAATCTCATATATAAATTCAGATTAAAGCTGAAGAAAATTAAAACAAGTCCATAAGAGCCAAAATATGACCTTAGATTGATTCCACATGAATTTCAATAACATCTCAAAGACAGATCTGACATGTTGGACACTAATGGCAGAAGACCTGATGAGCTGTGGGAGGACATCGAGAATATCACGTACGAAGACTGCAAAATGTCATTAAAAGACAGGGAAGAAAGAAAAGATCAAAAGGAATATCAGAAGAGACTCTGAAACTTGTTCTTAATCGTAAAGTAAATAAAGCAAGTGGAAGAAGTGATGAAGTCAAAAAGCTGAATAGAGAAATTCAAAAGGCAAAGTAAAGTAAGACAAAGTAAAATATTATAATGAAATGTGGAAAGACCTACAGTTAGAAAACCAATAAGGAATAACATGCTCAGCATATCCTAAACTTTAACAACTCAAGAAAAACAAAATTCAATGACAGGGACAGGGAAAAGCAAGGAGTCTAAAATTGATGGTGAGGAGGATAATGCATTCCTGGTCATGTTTGATCAATTGAAATGTATCCAATAAGAATTACTAAGAGCCCCCAATAAAATTTTTAAAAATTAAAAAAAAAAAAGAATTACTAAGAGGGCTGAGCCCCAGGGGCGTAGTGGTTGTGCGCAGGACTGCGGCCCACTGGGTTGGAGGGTTAAATCCAGCAGCAAGACTGGGCCTCCTACTCCCACCACCAGAGAGCAGTGATGCCCCCCGAAAAAAAAAAAGAATTACTAAGAGGTGAATGATTGGTAAAAATTATAGTGAACAGAAGAAAAGGAAAAAGAAAATGAGGAAAGAGCAAGAAAATAAAAACTATAGATATATGTGTATAAATACAGATATGTATATATCTTTATATATAAATATATATCATATACATTGTATATAAAGATATATATCATATACATAAGATATGTGTGTGTCTTTATATATCTTTATATATAAATATGTGTGTATATATATTTGTGTGTGTATGAAGCAGATGGACTTTAGGCTTATACTTAAATCTTACCTCACTACAAGAATGGTTTGTTCCAAGAAGGTGGCAATATATGATACTCACCTTCCTAACCAGATCACTGAAGACAAAATTGGTGCATAAGCAAATGTGGTGAAGAAAGCTGATGGTGTTCAAGTAGAAAGAAAATATTTTGAGAATGATAGATGGCAACAAACATACAAATGTGCTTGTATACAATGGGTACATGTATGGATTGTGATAAGAGTTGTATGAATCTCCAATAAAATGATTTTTTAAAAAGAGAAAGTTGATGGTGCTTGATTATTCAAAGATATTGCTCCTGGGGTCTTAAAGGTTTGTAGTTAATCAAGCAGTCATTTAGCAGGGAAGCAGCAAAGCCCACATGGAAAAAGCACACCAGCCTGTGGGGTCATGAAGTGCCAATGGGAATAAATATCAGAAGTTCAAAAACAAGCAATCAAGTTAATGTGAAGGAGCATAGACAAAGTGGAGATCCAAAACCCATCTGTAAGATAATTAGACAGTCCTTCACAGAAACACCACATGGAAGGAATAATATATCCAGAGTGGCATATAGCACTGATAAAATATGTAACTATCCTCTAGTTTGTTAATATTTCCCGCTTTACTTTTATGGTCTTAGCTTTAGCTCATTAATCTTGTTAGATAGGTGTATGTTCATTTGTATAATTAAGATTGTCCAATGCATGAAATCCAGGATAGATAAACCCTGCCAAAATAGTAAGGAGAGTAATGATTTCTGAGGATATGGGAAGAGAGGAAAGGAATGGGTGGAGGGAGGGGAACCCAAAGCATTGATGACTGTATAACCCCACTAGAAGGGAATGAGTGACAGAATTATAAGTGAACAGATAAATAGGATGGTGAGGATATGGCAAGTAATATATAATAAAATAATAAGGGTTCCTGGGCTGAGCCCCGGTGGCATAGTGGTTGAGTGCGGGACTGTGGCCCACAGGTTTGCCAATTCAAATTCAGCAGCAGCTCTTCAGGAGCAAGGCTGGGTAGCTCCCAGGACCACCAGAAGGCAGTGATGCCAAAAAAAAGGAAAAAAAGAAAAGCCTTACAATAATAAGGGTTCCTTGGGTGGGGAGAGAAAGGGGAGCTGATATCAAAGAGTTCAAGAAGAAAGAAAATGTTTTGAACTCAAGGGCAGCAACTGTACAATTATGTTTGATCTAATTGAATTGTAAATTGTTATAATAACTGTAAGAGCTCCCAATAAAGTGATTTTTTAAAAGAAAAAAATTAAACCTTGAGGTGCAATATTGAAAGATTCTAGGGGGGAAATATTGAATGACAGAGAAAGCATCAAGAGAAGATGAACTACGGCTGAGCCCCGGTGGCGTAAGTGGTTGATGCGGGACTACGGCCCGTGGGCTTGGTGGTTCAAATCCAGTGGCGGCTCTCAGGAACAGCACTGGGTAGTGCCCGCGACCACCTGAGGCAGTGATGTCCCTCCCCCTCCCCCAAAAAGAGATGAACTGAATACACCAAGACACTGTACTATAAAGAATTCGTTGACAGTCCATCATTTCAACAGGTAGTATATGAGCAAGAATCAAGGATGCTGAAGAAAGAAGTTCATGCTGCATGAAAAGCATTAGGCAAAAACAAGACTCCAGAAAGTAATAGAAGACCAATTGAAATGGTTCAACAAGCTGATGAAGCACTGCATGCACTTACTCATCTATGCCAGGAAATATTTGTCTACATTCCAAAGAAAAGTGGTCCAACAGAATGCTCAAATAATGGAACAATATCTTGATATCATAATGAGTAAGATTTTGCTCATTCAACAAAGGTTGCAGCGGTATATTGACGGGGAACTGCCAGAGGTTCAGGCCAGATTCAGAAGAGGACATAGAACAAGCAATATCATTGCTGATGCCATATCTCAAAGCAGAGAATACCAGGAAAAAGTATTTACTTGTTTTTATTGACTATGCTAAGATATTCAACTATGTGGATCATAACAACTGATGAGTAATCGTAAAAAAGAAAGGAAAAATTCATTATGTTCCTGTGGAACTTATACATGGATCAAGAGGCAGCTGTGCACACAGAACAAGTGAATACTGCATGGCTGAAAGTCAGGAAAGGTGTATATCAAATTTGCATCCTGTCACCAATTTACTCAATCTGTATGCTGAGCAAATAATCAGAGAAGGTGGACTGTATGAAGAATGAAGCATGTTGCACCAGGACTGGAGGAAGGTTTATTAAAAACCTGAGATCTGCAGATAATACCACTTTGCTTGCTCAAAGTGAGAGGGCTTGAGACACTTGTGGATGAAGATCAAGGACTACAAGCTCAGTATGGATTAAGAATCAACTTAAAGACAAAAATCCTCACGACTGGCCCATCATTAACTAAATGGAGAAAATGTTAACATTGTCAAGGATTCTGTCTTGTTCAGATCTACAATCAAGCTCATGGGATCAGCAGGCAAGCAAGCAAAGGACACGTTGCATTGGGTAAATCGGCTCCGCAAGACCTCTTTAAAGTGCTGAAAAAGCAAGGATGTTATGTCGAGCACTCACGTGCACTTGCCTCAAGCCGTGGTATTTTTAACTACCTCACAGATATGTGAAAGTTGGACATTGCGTAAGAGGTAGTAAGGAAGAATTGATGTATTTGAATTGTGGTGCTGGCAAAGAATATGGAATTAAACAGGTGAAAGGACAAACGAATCTGCCTTGGAAGAAGTGCTGCCAGAGTTCTCCGTAGAGGTATGCTTTCACATGGTGTCAGAAGAGTCCTTGGGGATGGGCTGAGCCCCCACATCGTGGTTGTGTGGGAGACTGCGGCCCCCTGGGTTGGCGGTTCAAATCCAGCAGCAGCTCTCCAGGAGCAAGGCTGGGCCCATACTACCACCAGAGGGAAGTGATGCCCCTCCCCCCAAAAAAAAGAGTACTTGGAGAAGGACAAGAGCTTGGTAAAGTAGAAGAGGCAGGGGTGGGGGAGAAGCACTCAAGGAGATGGATTGATACCGTGGCTACAATGGGCTTAAACTTGGGAAAAATTGTGAGGAGAATGGCACTAAATCTGACAGTGTTCTGCATAATGTCACTATGAGTTGGAACAGACTTGATGGCACATAACAAAACCAACTATAGGATTTCCATGGTTGTTTTAGGTAGCTGTTGTTTTAGGTCGTTCCATATTGCTTTCTGTAATAGTTATGCATGTTTACAAGCTCACCAGCAGTTATAAGAGTCCCAAGCTCTCCTAATCCTCCCCATCATTTGTTTTTTTCTGTTTGTTTTTTAACTGAGTTATCATGGTGATTGTAAGGTGGTACATTAGGCAGGGTTCTTCGGATAAACAAAACTAGGACACTTATGAGATAGATGATAGATAGATAGATAGATAGATAGATAGATAGATAGATGAGTTCAAGTCATATCTTCAGTTCAACTCGCTTCTATGAAACAGTTAATATACTGGAAATCCTTCAATTCACATGGGCTGCCAGGTTCCAAGGTCAAGGGAGAAAACAGCAGAGTCCTCCCCTGGACAAGACAAGCAGACTCTGCCCACAGGCACAAACAGCAGGGTGGGTCACCAACTTTCAGTAGCTCAGGAATTTAGCAAAGCAGACCTGGATGGGATATCAAGGCAAACAATTCAAGGCAACAGCATCCACCAGCCTCCAGCTCAAGTGAACTACATACCAGCAGCGTGGTGAAGCAGGTCTCGAAGGAATCTCAAGCTCTAGCAACATGATCCACACATTGGCTTGGCCCACAGATGGTGTCGCTCACAAGTGGGGCACAGAACTAGCTAAAGCAACACCACGCTCCAATCACCAGAGAGAAGGGGGTGGACCTTGCAGAGCCATTTATCTCTTTGTGCTCCAATCAAACTGGGACCTGATTAATCTAAACCTATCACAGGTGGTGTCTCATTATAGTTTTGATTTGCAGCTCCCTATGGCTAGTGATCACAAGCATTTCCTCCTGCGTTTGTTAGCCAGTTGAGTGTCATTTGAGGTGAACTATCAGTTCATGTCTTTTGTCCACTTTTTAATTGGGTAATTTGTTATTTTCTTTTTTTTTTTTTTAGGCATCACTGCCCTCTGGGGGTGGGAGTAGGAGGCCCAGCCTTTGCTCCTATGAGCAGGAATTGAACCTCCATCCCAGTGGGCCGCAGTCCTGCGCACAACCACTACGCCACTGGGGCTCAGCCTCATTTGTTATTTTCTTATTGAGGTATTGTTGAGTTCTATAGATTTGGTAATTAGATTTTTGTCCATTGTGACATTGCAAAAAAAAAATTTCCCAATTTGTGGGCTCTCATTTTATTTTTTTGATGAAATTATTTGTTGTGCAAAAGTGCTTTATTTTTCATAGGCCTCAGTCATCTATTTTGTCATCTACTGTGTATGCTTTCTTTATTATACCTAGTAGTTTGCATATGCCCTGCAATAGGGTCCTTAAGTTTGTCCCAATTTTCTCATTGATGATTCTTTTAGCTCCAGAGTTTACATTTCATTCTCTAATCCATTTCCAGCTCATTTTTGAGCAAGGGGAGAGTTATGAATCCTGTTTCAGCCTTCTGCAGATGGAGATCCAATCTTTCCAACACCATTTGTCGAAAAGGTCACCCCTACCCCAACTGAAAGGTTTGGATCCATTGTCATATTAGTTGCCTATAGATGGATGAAATTGCTTCTGGGTTTCCAATTCTTTTCCATTGGTCTATGTCTCTATCATTGTAGCAGTCCCAGGCTATTTTGACTATCATGGCTATGAAAGCAGGGGCCAAGTGGGAGGCGTCCTCCTTGGTTCTTCTCTTTGAGAAAAAACAATTAATTCTTGTGAAATGACCCTATTCAGTTCTCACCCTAATGAAAAGATGACTGAAAATATGGGTGCTATAGCAAAGTGTGGTGAGAAAAACTAGATGACCCCCTCGTTCTCAGAAAGAATGTCTGTAGTCTTAAAGCCTGTCTTAAAACAAGTAGCCATCTAAGTGAGAGGTTTCGACTAAGTTCACCAGCCTATGTAGTCCCAGGATTTCAAATAATTAAATCCAAACCGCGAAGAAAGAACAGATTAATTATAATTCTGAGCATCTGGTTTGCAGAAGTCTGTGGATGAGAGTGGAATCCCAAAATCCATTTGCAAGGTCCCCACATGAAACAAGCCTCTGGTGAGTGCCTTCAGACAATAGTGCAGGGATGTGGCGAGCCTAACTATTCTACAGACAGCTTTGTAAAGTCAATTACAGCAGATGTAGCTAGGTTAAAATGTTATCCTTTGTTTTCCCTTTTGACTCTTTCTAAAATTTTTTGGTTTCTAATATTTCCTGGGGTTTTTTAATTGATGTTTTTCTGTTTTGTTATTGTTGTTTGCTTGCTTGTTTCCTATTTGTGTTTTGTATGGTTTTCTGTTTATGAAATCTAGGATAGGTACATCTATAGAGATAGTCACTGGACTAATGAGTAACTAATGGGAAAGGCATGGCATTGTAAAGGTGAAGTCTTACTAAGCTTACCTAAAAACAATCAAACGAAACTAATGAAGAAATTGTCACACACAAGTATTTAACTTGGATGCAAACAGTTGGAATTCACTTAAACTGCCATTAGAGGGAGACCTTTCTACAGACAGATTATGGGTTAGCACATTCACTTATGGAGGCAATTTTAGCTAGTGAAACAATTAAAATCAGGTTAATCTTTCCCACAATCCGCCCCTCACCCCAATCTAACAGGATCCATTGAAACAACAAGCTTAAGAGTGCTTTTCCCCATAAAGCAAAAATTTTTATTCGAAAGTCTTCTTAGTCCCTATATAAGTCCTGTAACACCTCAGTCCTCCCTCTTAAGAAGCCAAATAACATGGGGTGACAGTTGGCTCAGGGCTTTCATACAATCGGCAAGTTAGTCAGTCTAGACTCCAAGGGGTTCCAAATACTCACATGTTTTTGTTTAAAGTTCCACCTGAAGCCATATACTTCAATGTAATGTGCTTTTATGGCATATTTTTTAGCATTCCTGTGCATCCAAATAATAGGTATGTTTATCTCTATTTTGGGAGACCAATAACTTACCTGTAACATGATGCTTCAAAGATCACCAGGCGCCCACCTATTTTTCCCAAGTTTGACAATCTTTGAAATATGCTTATGATTCCATACTAGTTCAATACAACAGATGATCTTGTTATTTTTTTTCTTCCTCTATGGAAGAATATAGCAAGTAAGACCAAAAAAAAAAAAAAAAAAAGGAAGAATATCTGAAAGATAGCTTAACTAATTTTACTTAAACGTTTAACTACAGCATGGCACAAATTATAAAATATAAATTACATATTTCTGAACTGGTAGTTAAATATCGAAATATCTGATCTCTAGAATATTTTAATTTACCATAAAGAGAAAAAAGAAACTGCTCCAGTAGTTTATTGATGACCAACTTGGAGAAGTTGAACAAAAGTGGCCAGAGAGGTAACGGACCGATGAATTGCCATCTCGCCTGACACAGCATGGCCATAACCATCTTTTCTTTCTCCGGAAAAACACAAACACTTATACCAAAGGCTAATGAGGGGAATTCTCCATTGTTCCCCACACCTTCCTGGTGGCAGGAAGAAAGGCCAGCACAAAGCCTCATCCACTCCACAGCCAGTTACACCCACTCCGCTCCCCCTTGGCATTATCTGAGGCTAGAACCACACATCTGTGGAGTAAATGTGGGTCCACCAAGCCCACATCTGGATGCACATGAGCTCCATCCCATCAGATGAGCTGAAAGCAAAATACCAAGCAACCTGCCGCTGGCCACCCTGCGTGAACAAAATTCCATAACCACCTATCGCACCTCCGGTTGCCCTGAGAACCCACTTTTTTTTCTTTCTACGAACAAGCTCCCTGACCTCAGCCTTCATCTGAAAAGTGGAGACCCAAAGCCCATGTGAAGACAATTGGACATCCACTTTTCACTCCCCCTCATTCACATTGATACGTTTTTTGTTCTGGGTCTTTGATACCTGATAGCACATTCACTTATGGAGGCAATTTTAGCTAGTGAAACAATTAAAATCAGGTTAATCTTTCCCACAATCCGCCCCCCACCCCAATCTAACAGGATCCATTGAAACAACAAACTTAAGAGTGCTTTTCCCCATAAAGCAAGCCTCATGATCACACAGGCTGATATCTGGTGAGGGCTTTGTTGCTTCTCAGCTAGATGGCTTCTCAACTTGCTTATCTTCAAGCTTTTAAGACCCCAGTTGCTATGTTTTTTGATAGCTGGGCATCATCAGCTTTCTTCGCCAAATTTTCTTATGCACCCATTTTGTCTTCAGCAATCATATCAGGAATCTGAGCAACACAGAATGCCAGGTATTAGAACAAAGTGTTCTTTGGTTGAGTACTTGAGTAGAGGCCCAATGTCCATCTGCTACCTTAATATTTAACATATAAATATAAGTGCATGGATCTATTTACCTATTGTTTTCTATATATATTTACATGTGTACATGTCTATATTTAGACCTCTACATATGTCCTTTGCCTCCTAGTTCTTTCCTCTATTTCTTTTTTCCTTTTTTTTTTTTTGATTCTCTATTTCTGCTTACTTTCCTCTTGTCTATCATATTTGGCCTTCATTCGGGTGTCAGTAATTCCTCTCGGTTACATTGCCCTTGATCAAGTCCTACCAGGCATCCTAGGCCCTCCTTACCATTGATTTTAGATCACTTGTTGTTCCCTTGTTCCTGGGTTTATTAACATCAACTTCCTTCCCTCACCTCCTCTGCTCCTGTGTCCCTTCCAGAAAAGTCGATCCTCTGGATTGTTTAGTCCACCTATCTTATCTAAATAGACCTGCAGAGACAACAAGCACAAAAACAAGACAGAGCAAAACCAAACAACAAAAGAAAACCAAAGAACAACAACAAAAAAAACACCAACGACCCAAAAAAAAAAGCCTATAAATAGTTCCAGGTCTGTTTCTTGATCTTTAGGAGTGTTTTCCTGTGGAGTCTGATGAGGTTTCAAGCCCTGGCCACTAAGTCTCTTTTTTTTTTTTTATTCCCAGAGGGAATTGCTTTGCTCCCCTTGCTGCTCTGTTACATGCCCTTAGTGTTTAACCCCAGTGCAGTGGGGTCAGATTGGACACAATTCCTGCACTGTGCCTCCAATGTCGTCTCTCACAGGGCTATGGGTCAGTGAGGGATGTCATGTCTTGTGGTGGGGCCGGTTCTATGGTTTTCTCTGTGCAATGACTGCTCTGGCACGAATATCATCCTCAGGAGTTCATGGGCCAGGATATGTTCCACACTCTCTCTTTCCCTCTTCACTTGCTCCTGTGTGCTCTGAGCACACGCACCCCACTTCCTGAGTTGTAGCTTCAGTGCTGTCCTCTGAAGTGAATTCTTATAGTTGGTATTGAAGCCAGTTCCCGTGAATTGTCGGAAGCCCTTTCATACACTTCTTTTTGCTGGGACTAAGAAACTCAGAATTACGTTTTGTGCTAAACAACAGCAACTTCTTTTCTAGTTAACATCAGATTTAAGGACTTCATAGCCTAGCCTATCCTCCCAAGTCGACAAACTCATAGGCTATGTGCAGATTGACAGGCGAGACTCCATCCCTACCCTCACAATCCTCAAATTAACACAATATCACATGACTGTCCCAAGCAGTATCAGTTTGTCGATTTAGGAGTAAGGGGGGGAAACGAGCTGAGAGAAAGGGCACAAGTAGAAGGAAATGTTTTGAAAATGATGATGGCAACAAATGTATAAATGTGCTTGACACAGTGGATGTATGTATCATGATGGAGCTGCAAAAGCCCCCAATAAAATTATTTTTATTTTATTTATTTATTTGGGGGGGGGGGCATCACTGCTCTCCAGTGGTGGGAGTAGGAGGCCCAGCCCCACTGCTGGAATTGAACCTCCGTCCCTGTGGGCCACAGTCCCGTGCACAACCACTACGCCACCGGGGCTCAGCCCAAAATTATTTTTTAATGTTGACTTGGCGGATGTTCTGTTGCATACATTTCTGTCCCAAGAAAAACTTAAAAGATATCCACAAAGTAAAAAGAAGGTAATAGCATTGAGCAAGCATGGCTGAGTGATTAAAAACATCAAAGAAACTGTGAAAGCAAGGACTCCAGCTGCTTTTAGGAAGAAGGAGATTGTGGCTGTCAGGGGATTTGGGAGGAGTTCTTTCTAAGCCTGGATGGTGTTCACCTATGTATTTGCTTTGGGGACTTTTCTGTACCTTGGGGACTTGATTCAAACCACGGCTTAACTGGCGACGCTAGGGCACAGTGCCTAGTGGGCAGACACCACGGAGAAGCGATAAGCAGTGGTCTCCGCCAGGGTCGCTACGAGTCAACATCCACTCCATGGCAGTGAGTTTTCAGTGTTCCAGTAATACTTGAACGGAGCTCAGGTGGCCTGCTGGTGACGGCGCTGAGCTGCTAACATCAAGGCCAACAGTTCCCAACCACCAGCCGCTCTGCGGGGAAAGGATGAGGCTCCCTTGTCCTACAAGGTCTCTATGATTCGGAATCTAGTTCGGCCGCCTGGAGTTGGGTCTGGGTTTGAGGTTTCGTGGAAGAGGGTCCGCACTGCCCGCGCGGGACGCCTGCAGGGCGCCCTCTGCCCATCGGACGGCGAACGCCAGGGAGAGCTCCCCCACCCCCACCCCCACCCCAGCTCAGAGCTAGCCTGGGGCTTGGGTCTAGCCCCGCGGGCGCCGGGCCGACCAGACACGGCGCGGACCGCGGGACGGCGCGGGCCTGTGCCCGAGCACCGAGGACCGGAACAACCCGCCGAGCCGCCTCTGGACGCGGAGGGCGGAGTAGGGCGCGGCCTCCCGACGCCGGCCATCCGCCCAGCCCTGCGGAAGCCCGGCCGGCCGAGGCCCAGACGCCTACCCAGCGCCCACCGCCCCCGCCGCCGACAGCGAGGCGCCCCGCCCTGATTCCCCGCGGGCCGGAAGGCTCCGCCCCCGCCCGGCTGGCCCGCGACCGGAAACCGCCCTCCCGGGTTGCCCCGCCCCGCCCCGCCCCC